>CAUYRH010108309.1:0-55968 GCA_963574655.1 Perodicticus potto
TGTCAAATCTATTAAGAGTAGAGTATAAATGTCTTAACACAATAATTGAGGTGAAAGCAATGTTAACCAGTTTAATGTAAGTATTCCAAATTGTATATAAAATCAGCACATTGTACCCATAAATGCATTAATGTACACAGTTATGATTTAGTAAAAAATTAAGAGGAAAATAATAAAAAATCTAGAATGAACTAATTTATTAAAATGAGTGAAGATTTAGCAAAGTTGCTGGAAACAATCAGTATGAAAAAAATGAGTGGTGTAGCTATATATTAGCAACACATAGAAAATAAATCAAATTTTAAAAACTTATGCCATTTCCCAAAGTATCAAAACATGAAGAAGGTAGGAGGAATGAACCTCACCGAAGCTGTATAAAGCCTGGAACCTGAAAATTACCCTTCATTGCGCACCTTCCAAGAGGATCTAGGCAAACGCAGAAATACAGCATGTTATGAATAATACCGATTCTCCTCAATTTGTTCTAAAGGTTCGCTGTAATCCGAAACAAAATTCCAACTTGGAAAAAGAAACATACATTGAAATGCAAGGGGCGAAGTATCGCCAATAAGATTTTTAAAGGAAAATGTGATTGGGGACATCTTTACCAGATGTCAAGATGCCATATCAGGCCACATTGAGACAGGGTAGTTACCAAGCAGGTGTAAATAAACAGGCCCAGGGAACAGAACGGAACGCTGAAGGATGGAATAGTCTACATGTAGATGTGTCACATATGGAAATGAAATTAGACCCTTTCCTCACAGCACACAAAATAATCAGTTGCAGGTAGAACAAAGATTTAAAGATGGGCATAGGCAATACAATAAAATTTTATGAAGATAATTTTAGAGAATATCCTTGTGACTTCAGGACATGGGAACATTTCTTGAACAATGCACATAAACGCCATAAAGAATACATACAATGAATAGGGCTACATTAAAATTAGTAACATGTGTATGATAAGCTGTCATAAAAAGAGTGAGAAGAAAAACCATCTCATGGGGAAAGAAACTTGCAGAAGAGTAGTATCCAGAACATATAAAGAATTCTGGCATATGAATAAGGAAAAAGACTAATCCAATTGGAAAAAGGACAAAAACAAAACAGGACAAAACCAAATTAGACCTTTTACAAAAGAACAAACCCAACTGGCCAATAACTTACAAACAAAATACTCAACCCTATTGGTAATCGGGGTACTACAAATTAAAACCAGAAAGAGATATCGTGACATACATATTGTACATATATATTTAATGCTATTCTGTATATGCATAATGTATTTCATGGTTAAAAAAATGCATGAGTATGTTTTTTGCGTTTTCTATTGCTCTCTCAGTTTTTATGATTTTCCCTAGTATGGAAATCACAGGAAAGGGAACATAAACATGAAAGCGACACCGTTGCTTCTTTCAAAATTTGGTTTTGCATAGAAGTTTCTTCTTTCCAAAAGAAGTAGTTTTCTGTTTCATACGTATATAAATGATGGTGGTAATTATTAATAAAAGGTAAATGAGTTCATTGCTGCTTTGACACAGGGCTGTACTAAAAACTCAGAGGCATCAGTCCTGAAACAGCTATTTTTTGTGGTTCTCAGCAGCTTAGTACCACTGGCCTATGGATTTTTTTTTACCCTGGGTTGTCACCATCATGAAAAACTTTCCCTTCAATCCTCAAAAATGACTAGCATGCTCAGAAGGCCCCCGAATATACCACAAGGAGCACCCCTACATTTCCCATTCCGAGCGAAACTCCCTTTTGCATACATAGATGCTTTCCTTTGGGGAACTAAATTTCCACTTGAACAAAAAAAAAAAGAAACTCAACAAAATAGCAATTATGTAAATCGGATGGAAGGAAACCAGTAGTGTCCTGTTTGAGGTAATTTTCCCCATAATGAGTGTTGGGGGAAGGAGGAGAATGGGCGGGATGGGAGGTTAAAAATTGGAAACTGTGTGTGTATATGTAATCTTGCACAGAAAGCAGACGCGCGTTGTAGAAGTCATGTATAGAGGCAATAATCTGTGACAGAAAGATTTACATAATATTCTTTCAGGGCAAGTTCTCCCATTTTAAAAAGGTGGTGAAATGCAGACAGCATGCCTGACTGTAATGCATCTAAATCAGGTAAATAATTTGCACTCTCAGATTAGGGCTCCCCACCTCCCCCTTCACACTTGCTTAATGGATGGATCTATTACAGCTTAGAGGGGTAAAGAGATCTGAAGTTACCCTGACGTGTCCGTGCAACAGAAGTTGAGCGTGAGGAAGCACAGCATTTCAATAGGCAGAATGCCCCTGATAAGGCAATCACGATTTTGGTCTCGCAGAGCGTAATTAATAATAATGGGTGCATTTATAAGTAGAAATCATGAAAGGAATGTTGTTTCAAACCCTTGCCTCCCTTAAAAAAAAAAAAAGATGGCTTGGAGGACTCTGGGTTGAATGGAATGCTGTGTTCTGCCTGCAGTGAGTCTGTGCCATAAGATGAACATTATGTAAAACATAGATCAGCAACCTTCCTTCCCCGCCTCTTCTTTAGCAGTAAATTTCCATGAGAGCCTGCGATGCCCCCCGGCCAAAGAAACAAAACAAGAGCACAAGATACTGTTTGCCCGTGTGATGTCACTCTGAATAGGGCAGGGATGAGGTCCAACTGCCTTCCTTTCAACGTGATGACTCTTCTCACAATCTAAGCTTTCCCTGCTTTTATTTATAAACATCTCCCTAGTCTGTCTGTTACTTTCTCCATTACGTTCGTATAACTCCGAGTGGCTTCTTCCTCTGCTTGTAAATTGGTACTGGTCTCCTTTGTGTATCCGCATCTGGTGCAGGGAGGCTAATAGACTTGACTCCAACAGCCTCTGATCACAGATTTATGGTTTCTAACTTTTTTACTGTGCGGTAGCCGCGAGCTGTTGCCAAGTCCTGACTTGGATGCATAATAGCCGGTCTCGATTAAGCAAGTTTCAATTAGCCTGCAAACCTCTTGGTTAGTGCAATGCTTAACTACCGCTAGTGAAATTAACTACCTATAATTATGACACAAGGCAATTTAAAGTATTATTTCACACGTGTGGAAATTCTCAGAAAAAAACCAAAACCTGTAAGACTGTTTCTTCCTTTGAGGACTGTCCATGAAATGTATTACTCGTTGTATTTGCTTGAGTTTCTTTTGGGAAAATTTGAAAGGGAAGCAAACCGCAGGATGTAACCCAAACACCAGTGCTGATGCTGTCAATCTTTTCACTCTTTTTACATCACCAGTATAGGTACAAAATGAGATTGGCGAAGGAGAAAATTCGAATTAGGTTTAAAAACGAAGAGAATTATTTCATTTGGTGAGTAAGTCTGATTTGCGAGGGCACATTCCTGTTTCAGGTGTAGGGGACTATCAATTATGACTACACATTTATCATCAAAAAGTGCTAATTTTGACTTTTTTTTTGAAAGAGTAGGAGAAATGTATATATGCTTTTATACAGACATATGTGCATATATATAAGGGGGAAAGCAAGGAGCTGGCTCTCCAGGGCAGGATATTACTTGCTCCTGCTTGGAGGAAAAGCCTTTCTCAATGGGGTTACATCCCCTCTCACAACCTATCAGTTGTCTGATCAGAAATTCATAACACAGCCCATCTATTGCACAGCCTGGCCAGGGCTGCAGGATTGAATTTAAATAGGCAAATGCCAGATGTGGGCGTTGACATTCTCTGTCTCTCCCAATCTTTCTCTTTCTCCTGTCTTCTTTCTAATCATATTGTCTCTCCTTTCCTTTTCCTATCTTATGTTTTTTTTTTAATTTCTTCACATGCCACCATTTTATATTAGGCATGAAGGTGATGAGAAGTTGTCAGGAAATGCAGGATGGATGGTGCGTGGAGAGGCGGAGGAGAGGAGGAGAGGCTGAGATGGAGGAAAATGGTAAATTGTCATACCCTGGCTAGGACAGTAAAACCTGGGTGCCCCCTTTTTTTTCCTTTTTGCTTTTTTTTGGGGGGGGCATTTATAAGGAATTATTTCAGCATAAATTACTTAGCAGGCATCCTTTCGCAACTAGAAAGATGTCTGTGGATATAAAGTTCACACGTGTCCCATATTATGGCCCCTTCTTTTTGTGTGGCTGATAATGAAGAAAATGCTTTGTGATCTGTACACCATCAGTCTCGGCTTCCTTTGGTCGCATGGCTACCTGGAGAGTTGATTCTATGGAGTTGTAACTTGATGACGTTTAACTTGAAGCGGGTAAAGTGATAATTCCGATTGTCTCTTTGCACTCTTCCTGCTCGTCTTCTCCCACCCAAAGACTATGGTAGAAGGAAAAGTTGTTTAATTGATGAGGCGTTAAAACCATCTATACAACTTAAATGTTGCAGGTGGAGGGCTTTTGCATTCAGACAGGTGGCAGAATGTTGAACACATGGGTTGGGCTTTGCTACAATGACTGAAACATGAAAATTGCTGTGAGATCCCTGCCTCTGAGCCTAAGGAAGGACGCAAAATTCAGTCAACTTTTTGCTAGCTTTTAAAAGTCAGGCATCCTCCTAACACCTCCCTGATGTCTTTTCATTGGGCTAGAAAGTGAATCTTGAGCTAGGATTTTCACTGTGAGTTTTGTGCTAAAATGCCTTTCCCCATGGCTAGCTCTATCATAGAATGGTGTCCTTTGATTTTATTATTTATTTATTTATGTCACCCTCAGTAGAGTGCTGTAGCGTCACAGCTCACAGCAACCTCAAACTCTTGGGCTTAAGTGATTCTCTTGCCTCAGCCTCCTGAGTAGCTGGGACTACAGGCGCTCACCACAATGCCAGGCTATGTGTGCTTTGATTTAAATTAGGTTTGTTTTAGTAATGCTTTGTTAAAAAGAAATGTTTATATGTATTTTTTCTTAAATCACCAGCAATTTTCTGGCATTTAAATTTACTCCAGAGGACAAACTCCAAATAAATTTTGTCCACATGGGAAAACTATATGGGATGAAGCAACAGTCCCCAATCTTTTGGGCACTAGGGACAGGCTTTATGGAAGATAGCTTTTCCATGGAGGGGGCAAGAGGGTTGCTCTTGATACAAATCTGCAAGCAATTGATTATGCTGTCTGAGCAGTCAAATCTCTCTGTTAATGATAATCTGAATTTGCAGCCATTCCCCAGAGCTAACATCATCACCTCAGCTCCACCCCAGATCATCAGCATTAGATTCACATAAGGAGCACAACCTAGATCCCTCTGGTGCAGGGGTTACAGTGGGGTCCATGCTCCTGTGAGAATCTAATGTCATCATGCTGATCTGACAGGAGGCAGAGTTCAGGTGGTAACCGGGAGCGACCGTAAATACAGATGAAGCTTTGCTTGCTCACCAGCCACTCACCTCCTGCTGTGTGGCCCAGTTCCTAACAGGCCACAGATGGGTATCAGTCCACAGCCTGGGAGTTTGGGACTTTAGGTATGGAGAATATTTTGCAACCTACAGCAAATGCCCCAGCCTTAACAAGAATGACATTCTGCAATGTAATATTTACTATTTCTGACTAGGAAAGGATGGTATTGTATACCAGAAAGTGTTGCTAATTACATTCATTTTAATAATTGTCTGTATGTGGTGGTTACAGCCCTCTTTCTGTCTTAGGATGGTGAATACTCATTGGCTCTAACTGCTGGAGAGATAACCCAAGTGAAAGAATTAGAGAAGTTGTGCCGGTCGTCCAGTAAGCCTCTGCCACACTAAGGCTTACAGAATTTATTGTTACTGTGCTCATTTTCAGAGGTCTTCTCTAACTTGTAGGCCCTTGACCTGTGGCATAGTCAATTAGTGCAGTATTTGGTCCAGTTGCTATAGAGAAACATGAATTCAAACCAAAGTCATTAAAGACCCCAATAAGTCTCCTTCCTTTTGAGGTTCCCATTGATACAACGGAGCCCTTATGCTTACTTATTATCCTTGCCAAGTTTGCTCTCATTTCAGGGTCTGAGAAGCCCCTGGATTTTGCTATTTTCTCAAGAAGGGCTAAATCGTACATCTCTAGTGGGTCGGGGTTTCATAGATATTTTTTCTTTTAAAATAACGGCTTTATTGAGATATAATTTACACACAATACAATCCACCCATTTCAAGCACACCATTCTGTGGTTTCTGGTATAGTCACAGAGTTGTGCAGCTGTGAGTACAATTAGTTTTAGAACGTTTTTATCACCCAAGAGAAAGAGACCCTATACCCACCCATTAGCGGTCACTCCCCATGCCCTCCCACTCCCTCTCCCAACCCTAGATTAGCTCCATTTTTCTTTCTGTGCCCATGGTTCAAGAAATTTCCTATACTTGGAATCGTATGTGGCCCTTTGTGACTGACACATGTGTCTCTAAACGTCACCTAGGGACACTGACTTCTTGGAGAGTCTAGAAAGATGCATGTGTATACAAACACCAAGAACAGTGCTGGGGCGATCGTCCCTCCTCACATCCATGGGGCCTCATGCTAGGGCAGCCTTTGCTCCTTGTCTACATGAGCAGACAGAGGAGTGGAGTGGCAAGAACTGAAAATATAGCCTATAACCAGACTCAAGCATTATGAAAATGATCCATGGGATTGCAATTATTTGTACCCCCTTAATATTTTGAAAAAAAAAAAAAAGTAAAAAAAGACGAAAGAAAAGATAACCCTTGAAGCTAGCCTGTGCAGCCATTTATGTTCCTCCTTGGTGCCCTTTGGTAAAGGGAAAAACCAGTAGTGTCTACCGATTGCTTTCCAAAAGGAACAAATATTCGTTGCCTTGTTTTTCTTCAGCAATTGCTCGGATTCCCAGTTAAGTCATATATTTGTTACCATAATCCTTCAGCCTGAAATAAATAAGGGTGGCTCTAAAAGAAGTAAAAGTGGTGGATGTGATTTTATATGGCACCCACTTTGCTATTAAATTAACCTCTGCTGTACGCTGAGTACAGATGGAGAAGTCTGATTGAAGTTTGGCCGTTCCTAAGCATTCTTTCCTAATGCACAGGCAGGTAGGTAGGCGGATATATGTACAAGTAAGTGAGAGCCACAGGCAGGGCTCCGAATATGCTCTTCAGGAATCAAGGGACTGCCTCTTTTCCAAACGGCCACTGGTTACCTTTCTCCTCTGCCTATTTACACATACTTTTTTTTTTTCCCTGCTAGCTTTCTGTAAGCTGGCTATAGCAGTTCAAGACAATTTGTCTTACTCTGTTCAATCTGGTATATATCCAAGCTGCTCTCTGAAAATCTAAATATTGCATTGTTAGACCAGAATCTGCCAGCAGCCCCATAAGGATCTGGCATCTTTTGCAGACATTCTTCACCATCCAGGAGTCGTGTAACTTCAGCCAGCCCGTTGGACTCTTCTTAAAATTATTCCTCATATAGCCTCCCGTTTGCAGCTTCAGACTGTGTGACATTCTCAGCTTCGAAGAAACCATCTGAGAGGGAAGCCCAGGATCCCAGAGGGGAGTCACACACATCACAGTTCAAACCCCTCAAACTCTCTTAGTTCCTGGGGAAAAACAGCCAGCCAGGTTGTGGGCGTTGTTTCTCAAGGGCCCTTTACTGTTTATTTCTTTTTCCTCTATGACTTCCTTCTTGCTTTGGTTGTTTCCTTTTGCACATTCATTGTTGTTGTTTTTATTTTTTCTTACCCTGGGAATCTTATTTTTATTTTAAGAGTAATGGAATTTGTTGGAAAACCAATTTTACACACACAATGAATCTTTATCTCCATATTATGATAAGCAAGAAGTACTAGGGAATACATGGGACAGAGAGCACAATAAATTTATTTCTCATTTTCAGCTGTAAGCCAGGGTCTAATTCTGTCTTGCAAACGATTAAAGAGAAATGTTGGGTTTTGCAGAGCTCTGGCCAGGCTGGGCCGATGCCTGGGGTACAGAGCTGGCCTTCTTCACTCCCTTGTTGGTGTAACCGGGAGCTGCAGGGTTCACTCCGGGGGTTAACCTGAGCTCCCTGAAGGTCAGAATCCATGTCAGTCCTGGCAACTGGATTTTTTCTTAGTTCAAGGGCATCTTCATGGATGATTTCCTTGACCAATGGGAACGCCAAAAAGGCTTTTCTTCTTTTTCTTTTTTTCTGACAATCTCAGCTAGGAAATGAGAAACTAAAAATCTGAGAAAAGGGAAAATTCATATGTGTGAATTTTGAAGCCAAGTGCACAGGTTCAAAGTCAGCCTTCTGAAATTAGGTCAGTTGAGGGTCCCTTGCCTTAGTAGAACACTGTTGATTCTGGTAAGCCGAGCAGGGAAGCCAGACAGCACTGTGATTGTAAGGTCACCTGGAGGTTAGTAGATCTTGTCATTTACTTTGTCCTTAGAGATTTAGATCACTGGTTCAACAAGATGTTCTCCAGGAAATCCAAAGTCCTCACCCAAAATGCAGCTGATTTCCAGGCCTTGTATTTTTATGCACACCCCCTACCCGGGCCCTACCTCCAGGTGCTTATTCCCCATGAGTTCTGGTTCCCATATTAACCACACACTCCTTGGCTCTTTTTCTTATTCTTTTTTGTTTCTGAGACAGAGTCTCACGTTGTCATCTTGGGTTGAGTGCCTTGGCATCATTATACCTCACAGCAACCACAAACTCCTGGACTCAAGCGATCCTCCTGCCTCAGCCTCCCAAGTAGCTGGGACTATAGGAGCCCCACATGATTCCCCCATGATGCCTCTATTTTTAATAGAGATGGAGTCTTGCTTTTGCTCAGGCTGGTCTCAAACTCTTGAGCTCAAGCAATCCACCCACCTCGGCCTTCCAGAGGGCTGGGATTATGAGTGTAAGCCACCATGCCCGGCCACTCTTTCTTTTTCCAATCTTTGATTCCACAGGACTCTAGGTATGGGAGTCAGCCTTTGCCTTTTTTGTCCCCGAAACCACTTGGATAAGAACATAAGACATATTCAAGCAATTTTTTTTTCACTTTGTAGTGATACAAACAACTGAAAAATGAACATCATGGGCCTGTGTTCTGGGAGTCTTTTTGGCCAATGCACACCAGAAATTTCTGATCCCTTTTCTCTGATGGCTTCAGCCCTCTTCCATGTTGCCTCATCACTTCCTTTTCTTTCTCTCTTCTATGTCCTTCTCATTTTCTTTCTTTACTCCTCACCTCCTAATTTCTATGTTGACACAGGAGAAGTAGTTTAGTCCTTTTTTGGTGGTGGTTGTAACCGTTCAATTGGGTTCATCTTCCACAGGCAGGGTGGAAGATGGTTCAATTGTGCTAATACTGATGCTATTTAAAAAGAACATTGCTCAGCTGCAGAGTTCCTCAAAGAGTGAGGATATTAAGGCAGAGCAAAAGCAAGCCATGTATTTTTTTTTTTTCCACTAACAACTCTGGAGGATTCTTGTCATGATTCCTGGGATAGTTCCACTTGTGACTCTTTGAAACGACTTTTATAATTTTTATATTGCATCAGTGAGTGGATTTTAAATCACTGAAATGTTTCCATTTGAATTTTTAAAGCAGAAAAGTAAGATGTTTTTCCTCCCAGGAGCTGAAAACAATTGAAGCTACAAAGAAATAAACAAAGAAGGAACCGTATAAAGGTTCCAGAAGAAATAGGGCAAGGTATTCATATTGGGTTTTGTTAATGAATCAAAATGTCTGTTGAAATCAATATTAAGAATTCCTCAGGCTGATTATGAAGCTTCATCAATGAATACGCGAGTAAATCTTGCGGATAACAAAAATGAAAGAAGAAAAATCCAAATCCATTTGGAATATAATTTGAAATTAAATTTTTTTTTACAAAAAAAAAAAAAGATTTCAAAGGAATCTGCCCAAAGTTGGCTATGGAAGGTAGAGAGAAATGATCAATGTTTAAAAATCCATGAACTTTTAAAAAGGGTATTGTCCCTTACCTGTCATTAGATTCTCTATAAAGCTACATGACATAGAAATAATGAAGTATAAAGATAAAAATAACATTTTATCAGAATTAGATGAAAGCAGATCATAGGCAAAATTTTTGCTGAGATGAAACTAGATTGTTCGATTCAGCCCTGTCCTTTGTATTTTTATCCCAGTCAACCTGCATCCAAAATTTGACTTAGCTCAGTTTCTGATCAAGTAGAAATCTAATGTGGAAAATCAGAATTGAATAATTTTTGGAGCCTGAACAACAATATTTTCATGTGCAATTCAGATGAGTCGTTTTGGCCATGAGCCAGATGTTTTTCATCTGTTTTTCTACATTGGTGAAACTTTGGTCTCCTTGGTTTGTAAATCCTGCTAGGAATTACTCGTGGGTTAGCAGAGTTTTCGGGATGTCATCGAATGTTTCCTGATGAGAACATCTCATACCCATCTTATCTTCACGTGAGTATTTTAAATTGGTGAGTGTGAGAAATACAAGCTTAATCTCCTGTTCAAACACCGTGAAAGGTCTAGACATTTAATGTGGGCACACTTACGAGAAAGAGCTTCAGTGGTGTTGAAAACTAGTTTGGCATGCAAATCAGCTGATGGGTCTCTACCATTGACATACACCTACCCTGCTATTTGGTGGGGTTACCTTGAAAGGCATGTTGTGAAATAATACACATAAGCTCTTCAGGAGAGCTTTAGTGGTTTCAACAACATAGAACCAAAGAATGAGATTATTTCAGGGCTCACAATTAAACTGAAAATTATAACTCAGTCAGTGTGGTAGAAATATACCTTTTTCAGTGTCTGCCTATGTTGTTCAGAACCTTCAGACCAGGATTTCTGTTGCTCTGTGTAGATGTGTGTGCTTGTGGGTAGGTGGTGGGTATTAATTATTGTTGATGGATATTTGCTTAGCCGACAGATCTACTGAACAAAGTCCTATTTATGGCCAGGGAATCAGGGAGATATAGAAGCATCAGAAGCTACAACACAAGTTAACCAATACCACATCTACCATGCCTGGTCTGCTCTGGTACTTCTAGAGAGAGATGGAATATCAGTCAATGCCCAAGAAATTCCCAGCCTGAGAATGAGTGGTACATACTCATTACCCATCCCCAGAGCCCGTGGCTAGCTGTAAGTGGCAGAAGTATTTGCATTATTCTGGGCATTACAGAACACAGAACACACACTCAGGGCTTTCGGTCATTGTCCTCATTAAATAAGCCAGCGCATTCTTTCTTTGCTAACATCTTTTCTTTATGTAATAAGTTTTCCGTAGTTATAGTCAAGTTTCCTTGTCTATAAGATGCTCTGCCTCAACCCTGTATGGCGCATTTTTATCAAAATGCCCCAATGTTTCTATTTGTGTAAGTGGCCATGATGGACCCCCTCACATTTGGTGGCCTGTAATTCAAATAAGTCCCCTGACCTATGAGGACAGCTAGAGAGGAAATTGCTTGTGTGATTTTTTTCTCCCATGCAATGGGGAGAGGGATAATAGTGGCTTTAGCATCTACAGCAGTGGCTGTTAACTTATTTGGGGTCTTGGATTCCTTTGAAAAGCTGAGGAAAGCTATGCACCCTACTCACACCGCCCCCCAAGTTTTGCCAAGTAATTCAGAGGATGGTTCTGCCTATTGACACTACTTAGGTATAACTCGCCGATTAAAGACATCTTTCTTTAGAGAACCCACACACTGAGCAGTCTGTGTGCTGAGATAAAAATTCATTTTTGAAATTCATGATGTTGAATGGCTGTAATCAATGTCTATAATACTTTTTTCCTCTTGGGCTTTACTTTCCTTTCATAATCCCGCTGATAGACTAGTTCCAATTTGTGATTGAGTACATTGAGTACAGGTGTTTGCTTTTACATTTTTGCAATACTTAGGAGAATGGTCTCCATCCAGCTTGTTGAGGGAAGACAGTAGATCTCCATCTTTTTTATGGTTGAGTAATAGTCCATGGTCTACACATGCCACAATTTATTAATCCATTTATGTATTTCAGGGCACTTGGGTGGTCTCCATAAGTGTCTTTAGGCTACTTTGTTTCTCATTCACATTCTGCTTCTGTGTCTTGCCCATTTATTCTCTAAGGTTTGCTCTGCTCTAGCCCTCAGCTCTGTCCTTATCTAGGGATGTGACTCCAATTTCTACCCAGATTTCTTTCTTATTCCAGTTCTTGTTATAGAAATATCTTTTCTATTCTAATCAACTGTGCTTTTCTCCATTTCTCATATGCCTTGGTTGCTTTAGGGAATTTGATCGATTAGAGCAGCGGTTCTCAACCTGTGGGTCAGGACCCAGAGGAACTGTATTAAAGGGGCATGGCATTAGGAAAGTTGAGAACCACTGTATCACATGGTAGGAACGGGAATTCTTAGAGGGAATGTTACAACACAACTGTGGTGGTAGTCACAGAGCCCTGGGCAGAAACAGAATGTGCCAGAAGTAGAATGATCTCTGTTTCATTCTGTCACTGTCACAAAGGAAAGGAGGAGACTGAGGGGAAGATGTGGTAGTCACCTTTTTTTTACAGGTACACAAGTTTGGGTGTAAAATAGAATATGGATATTTTATCAAAAAAGTGTTTCATAAAGTCACAGTGCTATATAAATTTATAATCCAGGAAAACGAAACACTCACTTTTTTTTTTTCCAGGGGTGTTTAGCAGGAGGTCTCGGTTTTATAAGGGAAAGTCTGATGACCCATAGTCAGGTCTTTATGCTGTTTAACTCTTTGCCACATTTTGAGTCAATTCTGTTGAAACCAAAGAAAATAAAAACCAGTGAAACATCCATTTCAAGACACGCCTTAGAATTAAGCAACTTAAATCAATGAAAATCAATAGAATGTTAGGAGGGCCAAGAAAGCTACCTGGCAGGAGTGCAGTGAAGTAGTGAATTAACTTTTCATGCCACAATCATTGTATTTCCACCACAGTCCTGCAGGCTCCATGGGCTCACTTGGGTGCATAATCTACTTATTATTTCTTGGTTTTAACAATTCAAGGCTAATGTTCTTAATAAAACTGCATAATTACGTCTACTATAGGGTTGGAGGACAGCAACTTACTCTTTTTGGAGACAATCTTACTCTGTCACCCTGGGTAGAGTGCTGTGGTGTCATTTCTATCAGAAACCTCAAACTCCTGGGCTCAAGTGATCCTCCTGTCTCAGACTCCTCAGTAGCTGGGACTATAGGTGCCTACCATGATGCCTGGCTAATTTTTCTATTTTTAGTAGAGACAGAGTCTCATTCTTGCTCAGGCTGGTCTCGAACTCCTGAGCTCAAGCAATCCTCCTGCCTCGGCCTTCCAGAGTGCTAGGATTACAGGTGTTAGCCCCCGCACTCAGCCCAGAGCTTTTTTTTGAATATAGATTCAATCAAATGTAGGTGAAATTTTCTTAAATGCTTGTTTTCCTCAGAAATAATCTTGATAGTTTCTGTGTTGCAATTTTTGGCTAATGACTATAATAGGTGATTCAAACTTCAAACACATGAAGTTTGCATATTATTTTGATAGCATTTAGAAAACCTATCTAGGCTTGGTGCCTGTAGCTCAGTGGCTAGGGTGCCAGCCACATACACCAGAGCTGGTGGGTTCAAATCCAGCCTGGGCCTGCCAAACAACAATGACAACTACAACCAAAAAATAGCCGGGTGTTGTGGCAGGTGCCTGTAGTCCCAACTACTTGGGAGGTGGAGGCAGGAGAATCGTGGAAGCTCAAGGGTTGGAGGTTGCTGTGAGCTGTAATGCCACAGCACTCTACCCAGGGTGACAGCTTGAGACTCTGTCTCAAAAAAAGAAAAAAGAAAAAAAAAGAACATCTATCTAAATAGTTTAAATATTAGGTTGATGAAACTGTATAGGTGCTGAACAGCTTCTCGTCAAGTACAGATTTTTAGAAGACTGAATCCACTCCATTTGATGTCAGTTCTTGCCCACTAAAACAAGAAAGGACAGGAAATTAATATGAATGTGTTGTAAAACCTGAAGGATTTGGGTCAGGTGTGGTGGTTCACGTGTGTAATCCTAGTACTCTGGGAGGCAGAGGTAGGAAGATCACTTGAGCCCAAGAGTTTGAGCTTGTAACGGTGCTATAATTATACCATTGTAGTATAGTCTGGGTAACAGAGGGAGGTCCTATTTAAAAAAAAAAAAAGGTTTAGGCTACATATAAGAGTGATTTGATAATCATTAAAATTATACTCACCTTTGAATGGTTCACATAAACTACTTTTATTGGAAGTCCTTGAAACCGCAACCATGGATTTTCTACTTGTCTGGGATGGTTTAAATGTGGCCCTGTCAAAATAACAATTAATTTTCATCAACTTTTCTGAAAAAATTCTATGTTAAGGAATTGAAGACTGGTGAAGGCATCAAAGTGTTCTCAATTACAGTTGTTGATCTGTGGGTTTCCTATGTATAGTTTAAAAGGTACATTTTATAATGTTTATCAAGTATCTTATGCTTATATGCATTCTCTACATAATTTTATATTTACAAAGACAATATTTAGTATAGTAGAGAAGGAGGTAAAAAAGGGGCACATTCCTCATATCATTCATGCTTTTATTCTTGTAATATTAATGAACATTTTATTGCATTTTTTCACCATTTGAACTCAAATGCACAGACTTGGTCAGAGTATACTACGGAAGAATTAATTAGTTCAAAGGTGATGTGACACAAGAGACAGAAAAACTTCCCTGAATATATCTCCCTGACATGCTCAGTAGAGTGCCCTAGTGTCATAGCTCATGGCAACCTCACACTCCTAGGCTCAAGCAATCCTCTTGTCTCAGCCTCCCGAGCAGCTGGGACTATAGGCACCTGGCTAGTTGTAAATTTCCTAATTAATTAACATATGAAGTCAGCGTATGTTAGTCACCCTCTTACTGAAGAATTCTGAAAATATTAGGGAAGATGACTGGAAGTATTGATCAATACTGTGTCAAGTTGGTGAATGAGCTAGTGACCTGAAAATGGGGACATTGAGACCAGGCTGCTTTTTCACTACAAAGGAAGATATTTGGATCGAACCTTTCTAGGAGTTTTTTTTCCACTGCATAATTGCCAGCATTCAGTTATTTTTGGCCTAAAAAGTGGTGTGGCGATGTTGTCTTATTGTCTCACCACCTAATCTCATTACCCATGTTTTACAAGTTAGAAAAGCTAAATTGTCCTTGCTGTGGTTTGTCTATTTTAAAAGGAGTATAAGAATACCCCAGAAAGTTTCTGTGATGATTAAATGAGATAATACATGCAACTTGCATAGTACAAGTTAACTGATCATGAACTCTCATTATTATCACCGAGTTGTTTTTTTTTTTTAAGACAAATAACCCATAGTATTTATAGGGATAGCACTGCTTCCAAATTAAGAAAGAAAACCTCTTTTTCCTTTGGTGACTTAAAATATCATGATAGTCATGAAAGGGACATGAAATGTGGTCTCCGTCAAGCCGCTTTTGCATTTTGGTGTAGACGCTATTACTTACCTCAGCTCTTTATCCTTACTGCCTATAAAATGTCTTTTGCCTACTAAGTACTGGTATATACTACATCAAATTTGCACTGACTTGACTTTGGCTTTGAAATATTCTAGTTTCACCTTATTTTTCTAGAAACCATATTATGACAGATATAAATAAATCTGGAGGCAGAAGAGTATATTTCAAGATACTTGTAAAGGACAGTCATACTAAGAAAATCTCATAAAGTAGGAGCTAAGTTTTCGTTAATTATGCTGAAAATTATGAAACAGGCCAAGGGATCACTGGGGGAAGAGGAATGTAAGAGGAAGAGTTTGGTTGGACCTGTGTGGGACAGCTTAAGAGTCATACTGAAGGTAACATAGGTAGATGGTCATTAGTCAACCATCATGAGCTCAAACTGGGTCCACTTCCATGCCAGCCCTTGGTAGAGAGTAAAAAGCTGCCGGACAGGAAGACGCTGTGTGCTCCCAACTCTTCTTTTAGAAAATCAAGTCTGATTTATGTTAAGGAGATGTTTCTCAAAAAGAAATTCTCTCGGACTCCTGGTATGAATGGAAATTATTTTTAGCCATTTTTACCTGGCTTATTATTTAAATTTGGACAAACATTAAATTAGGCGTTAATTTTCTGTGTATAGCTTTTATACAGCTGTAAAACTAAACTAAATTTATAGATTACTATATAAGTTTACTATAAAAACCATTAAAGCTTATATTAACAACATTAATTTCATGTCCTCCATGATGTTTTGCTGAAACTAAAGCGTTCACGATAGATTTAATCATAGAAAAATATATTCCATATTTGATATTTTACTTGTTAAGTTGATTCTTTGAATTTTGAGCCTCATAGGATTAACATCATGATAATTTTCATTATCCTGGGTATTTTTCCGTGTACATCCTGAATTCCTTTTAAATCACTGATCCATCATTTTGATGATCCTATCAATTTAATAGCGCAACTCAAAATGCATCATTGAAAAATTTAAAAACATGTTTTAATGAAAAAATCTTACTGTTATTCTACTTTTATTGAAAAGGAATAGTTGTAAGTTTCTTATGTATTTATGTTGGAGTCTCAGTGTTAATTTAAAATGGGAATATTATAGTGGTTTGTTATGATAAAGGTATATTGGAATTTGGCTTGTCTATATGAATGTGTGCTGTGCAATGATTCAATTTTCCCACTATTTTCCTCCATTCCACCTTCCGTACAACCTTTGTTCCTGCTCCGTCCTATAAAGTCATTTGGCAAGTCCCTGTCATCATCCTTGTATATTAAGTCTGCCTTTGCTTTTTTCTCATTAGATGCTAACTATTAAAAGAACACATTAGTCTCCCACACTGCCATTTTCACGATGTCAAATCAAAAACTCAATTTATTAAATAACTTAAGAATCTTTCCGTCTTATTCCATGGAAATAGCGCTCAATTGATAATTATCACTGCCAAGGAGAAATTTTGTCTTTGAAGTGTAAAGAATGAATATCGTGACAGAGACGGCTTGATTATTTCGTGTTGGATTTTTCAATTTTGCAAAGCTTCCCTGTAGCCCATGACTATGTTGTCGGAGTGAACACAGGAGCAGAGATAAAGAGAAATGAGATAGATGAAGAGAACGGAGAGGGAAGGAAGTTTCACTCTGAAATGGATGTATCTGCTATCCTGACCAGATATAGAGTTGATTTAAAACAAAACAAAGACATCTTTGTTACAAAGGATAGGGATTCCCAAACATCTTAAAACTGAGATAACTGTGCAAATTACTTAGTTCAGCACAAGAAATGTCAATGGCTGAGCCTTACCAAATATGTCCATCGGTACTTCATAAGTGAGCTTATTTTATTGCTATTTTTAGTTGTTTTTTTAAGTTTCTCATACCCACCTTATTTCTGTTGGCAGATTTTTGTTCTAGGGCATTGATTGTGTGCGTATGTTTAAATTTTAATTTTATTTGAGGCAGCAATCAGAAATGTCTGAAAACTCAAAAGCTGGTACTAGTAGCGCTTAGTAGCTTAGAAATCTTTGAAATATCAGAGTCTCTCAGCCTCGATTTGCTTATGTATAAAATGGAACTAATATTACCTGTTCTGCCTCCTTGGGGGGGGTGGTTATTTGTAAGGAAATAGTATTAGTTTAGTGTACTTTGAAAGGGCCCACCTTATGAATATCCATGTTGATCTCATACTAAATATAGACCCCAAATCCAAATTAAAGAAAAATTTAAAATGTTATGTATTTGGAATCATTAAGATTTTCCAGAATTCTTTTATTTCTGTTGGACCTCTCCATCTATCATCCCATCTTTTCCTTTGCATAATTAGAAAAGTTATTATGGATAGGGGATCAGCAAATTATAGGCTGAGTCCTGCCTATCACCTGTTTGTGTAAATAAAGTTTTATTGGAACACAGCCATGTTCAGTGGATTATATATCATCTGGGGCTGGTTTTTGACTACAAGGGAGATTAAGTAGTTAGGAAAAAGTATGTATGTTTGGGTTGCAGACCCTAAGACACTTTTTATCTGACTCCTTAGAGCAAAATGTTGATACTCCCTATAACATATCATTGAAGTCTAGGAGCAACTATAATCTAGTTTTTCTTGGAACAAATTTTGTTGTTTTTTTTAAAAATTATTTTTTTTTATTAAATCAAGAAGAGGTAGATCATGTATACATTAATGCATTTAGAGGGTACTGATTTCATGTATACATTAATGCATTTAGAGAGTGCTGATTTCATGTACAATTTGGAATGCTTACATTGTACTAGTTAATATATCACTTATATCGTTTACGTAATTATTATGTTAAGACATTTATACTCTATACTTAATAGATCCAACAGATGGAGAGAGGGTGAATGGTAGGATCACACCTATGGTGCATGTTGCAAGGGTACATGTCAGATACATTTTTAAATTTATGAAATAAGGGAATTTTGAATTTACTGTTGGGAATTCAGATGATGTTATTTTAAGATCTAAACTATCCCATAAAGAACTGAGTGGCCCCCAAGTGGCCCTTGGTTTGCAGGCAGCGATCTCATCATTTGGTCTCTGATCTCCAGAAGGTGTGGACGTCTTGAGATCTTGTTTCTTGCTTTTTTCACTGGCTTGATTCCTTAAAGAATATTCTCGGTGACTTGAATGATGTTACTGAAAATGTAATGGTTAGAAATCTAGGCACATTTTCCATCTAGTTAGTTACCAGCACACTACACCATGGGCAGGCTACTGGTTTGCAAGCTTTTAAGCTCAAATGGCATGTTGAATAAAGTAAATTACCAACCCTCAAAAATAGATAATGTGGGAAGATAAGACACAGTGCATAAATTCACAGTTTAAATGCATTTCCCTATTTTTCCCATTTCCAGATTTTCTTACGTTTAAGTTTGTGGGTTTGGTATGTTAGACTTGTCCCTTCAGGAATTGGAAGTATCTAGTGGGAGAGATGGGAGATTTGGTAGTCTCTGTGAGTTTACTTTCTACTCATTTAGAAAAGTCAGAGGTGTCTCATTTAAAATATAGAATTTTAGAGCTGGAATAACCTCAGAGATCAACATTTGCCAACCTTTTTTGACCCATAGACCATTTTCATAGCAATTTATAATCTTGTCAACCCTCTGAGGAATTTTAAAAATCAGTTCATCATTTTTGTATGGTATGAAAAGATGATTTTAAGTGAAAACTGTTTTATCTGGGATTAGTACATGGTTAATGATTATATTATGATTTTACTTTTAATCGTCATTAATGATGGCATAGGTAAACAAATTTTGCCTTTTCCTGTTTAACAAGTGATAAGTACTTTGACAATTCACATAAGAGATTATAAACAAAAAAAGTATAAAATGTAAAATTAAGAAAATGACATTATTTTCATAGGCAGTTTGGAATTAAAATGTAGAGTTGCATAAAAAGGCAAAAATTGCTTTCATAATGTGGTATTTGAAATTCTTAGATTCTTTCTATGAGATTCATTTTTATAATCTTTGTGCTTTAAATAATGGGATCAGGACAGTTCGAGGATTTCCTTCTCCAAAGAAATTTTGACTGAAACGTCCCAGTGACAGCCAGATAGGATATAATTGTATGTAGTGTATGTGTGTGTACATATATGTCTGTTTCATTTTAATGTTTTTAAGTAATAGATATATACTGATATATAAGAACTTCAATCAGATGAATGTATACTATGAGCATCTTGAGGCAGTTTGGCACAATTATTACTATTTTAATATCCTCTTGAAGCTTCACTTCAATGTGCTCTTTTTTTTATTGGGTTATGGTATTAACCAGGGGTCTATGATTATTATGCATCATGCTCCATGCTCTATAAGCAGAATAACTTAAGACCATATGGTGGCTGAGGCCTCAGGTGGCTGGCCGAGTGTCTAGAGCACACTCATCTTACCACCACTTTGTGCTCACATCACTTAAACTTGGAGGCTCTTGAACCTTTCCCTTTAAAAGAAAAAGAAAGAGCATTTCAATTATTATTTCATTAATTTATTTGACAAAGAAGTTGGAACCTGTTATTGATGAGAGCTCCATATTTTACTCATTTTATGTACTCAGACCCCAGAGCCAAGAGAAGTTAGGTGATACTACCAAGTTCACACAGTAGCCTAATGCCTGAGCTGGGGCCAGAGCATGGCACTTTTAACTCTCAGACCACCATTCATATGTTTTGACAGAGTCATCTAGCATCTTGCCACAAAGCAACCAAAGTAATCCTGGTTCTGGTTTTAACTGGTAATTTACCAATTAATTCACTCAACAACGTGCATTGTGTTCTAAAGCTGTTCTTCAGCAGAAGGAAGCCTGTCCCATTACTTCTCAGATGTCTCTTGAAGATGTTGATTCTTAATGTGCTTTCTCTTATGACATACTAATATTCCGGTGGTGATTATTTGTCTTTAAGTTCAATCAGAGGTACATAGTACCTCGTCTATGGAAATCACTTTGTAATGAGAGGGTATAGAACCTGAACGAATGAACCGTTTTGGAAGCAATTCATTGACTGAACGAGTTTACAAAATAACAACAGAGTTTGGAGGGTACCTTAGTACAGTAGATGTACAGCACAGACAGGATTTCCCTGAAACAATGCAGAATGATGTGTGTATAGATTTAGACTGAAGATTGGAGTCTATCATAATATGAGATCTATATGGATCTCTCCAGTGGAATTTATTCAAGACATGTGTCCATTTCTAAAGTTGCTTGGGCGATGAGTGTTTTTCCTACTTGTTTTAATGAAAGGGTCCTTAGGTGTCTGGTTGGGTGAATTCTAATGGACTGACTTACACGATGAGATAGATCGGTCCAGTAGAATTCATTCAAGATGTGTCCATTTCTAAAGCTGCTTTGGTGATGATTGTTGTTCTTACTTCTTATAACAAAAGCATCCTTGGGCGTCTTTTGTTGGATGATTGATTGTTGATTGTTCATTCAGCATGTATTATTGATGTATACCATCCAATAAAACTTTAGTCTAAAATCCTAACTAAAACCTTACGTTTTGGGTTATGTCATGGGGCAAGCATCTCTGCACTGTGCTTGGAGGGACTCAGCAGAATGTGGTTTCTGCTGTAGGCCACAACCATCTAAGACCTGATGATATCAAGTGTTGTAAGCAAATGGAATTATTATGAAAATATTAAAACACATTTTTTAAAAAAGTAGTTGGTAAAAACCCTAAAAGCTTACACTCTTCTGCCATGATTAAGAGCCCTGAAATTCTGAATGGGAAAGTCAGTGATGTGGAGTGTTATTCATGCACACTTGATAGGTGGCTTGCCCCAGGGATAGCCCCACACCAGGCTGAACTTACTACCCAAGCCTAGTGCCTTCCAATAATATTTCCTCTTCTTTTGGTATGAGGAGGGTGGGGAGAGGAAAGAGAATATAAAACCAGGCTTCTTTCCTTGCCTCTTTTACTGTCTCAGTGGGAGTCGCCAAAGGCAGATGATTCACGTGGCCATGTTGTAAAATCGTAGATTTTTAATATCTGAACTACTGAGTACGAACATAGCATTTAAATAAAAGTAATGCAGAGTTATTTATCTGCAAATATCACCAAATCTCCCCGACCCCATCGAGGATGTGAGCTGTCTCTTTAATAACGCAGAGGGGTAGTACATTTCAAGCTGAGGATGGGCAGTGACAAAGAGAGTGGTCTCTCTCCGCACTGCCCTAATGTCAGTGGAGTGGCTTAGGAGAACACCTTATTAGTTCTAACAGGCTGGTTAGCGAGGGGTCACCTCTCTGCCTCCATCTCCCGCAGTAGGGTCACTCATCTCTGGGCTATATGTGGGAGGAAAGAAGTGAGGGGGAGGGGAAGGAATATATTTAACACTTCTCTCATCTCTCCAGCATTTAGAGCTGTTTATTTTTATTTGTCATCCCATTGTGTTATTCAGCTTTTCTCTCCCTCTCCTTCTCTTCCCCTATTCTTTCTTTCCCTAACTGTCCATCTTTCTCTCCCCCCACCATGGGAGTCTGCCTCCATCCCCTGTGTTAGTAAAAGCAGAAACCCTATC
Source organism: Perodicticus potto (assembly GCA_963574655.1). Taxonomy (NCBI): domain Eukaryota; kingdom Metazoa; phylum Chordata; class Mammalia; order Primates; family Lorisidae; genus Perodicticus; species Perodicticus potto. The sequence continues at coordinate 21,966 of CAUYRH010108309.1, forward strand.
AGTGTTTCGTGCCCCCCCCCATTATGTAATTCAGTTTTAAAAAGGATCCAAAATAAGTGTCACGGATAAATCTGTATTTAAATGAGTATTTAAGGTGCTAAAAACATGAGGGGTCCAGTGTGCTAAGCTCCCCATTAACACTGACCAGCCGGAAGGAATAGAAATACACATATACACACTATTTACTGTCTTAAAAAATTGAGATCTATCACAGTTTAGAATTGTGTAAATCAATAGAATAGTGTAAATCAATCATAGTTTAGAATTGGGCTTAATATGTTTCCACAAAAGAAAAAGATTATCTAACTGTCCTCTTTTTAAACATGTATTTTTGTGCTGCCTTTGATTTTTTTCTTTCCCCCATCATAGCAACTAACATCAACCCTTTCTCCTCCCCAGCCCTCACCCCCCACCCCTCCATCCAAAAATGAATGCAGAGAAATACTATTAGGCTGTCTGGTTATGTATTTTTTATGAGGCCATACAAGACGCCGCCTGACCCCTTGCAGCTCATGTTATAAGCACACTGAAGACGCTTTTCATTTAGGTTTTGCTTTTCAGCCTGGATGACCTCTATTAAATAAAAAAAAAAAAAAAAGGAGGTGGGGTACGGGAAAAGGCCTAATATGTGACCCCAGGGACTAGTCGCATCAAGGATTACATTTAATTCATATGATAATATTGAAATATAATGTTCCTGGGCCTAATGTTTTGGTTATTTTCTCTTTCTCTTTATTTCAGGGGCTCATTGAGGAGTCTTGTCATAGACGCTTTTCATCAATTCTGGACACTGGGGGTCAGATTCTTAAAATTACCTTTGCCTTTCCTCTTAGAATTTAGGTCATGAATACAAAACATCTCCCTTTTTATCATTTCTCTGAAAGACACAGAGAAATTAATTTTTCTAATGTGTGTCTGCCAACAGTTCTGTTTCGAATAAAGAAACAATTTTTATTTTGGCAGTTTCTTAACACACCGTCAACAGCTGACCCCCAAGTTCTATGTTAGCGTGAAAGCTAACATCTTTTTATCTCCTCCCCTCCATCCCTCTACTGCAAGGGCAATGGTAGATATATTATGATATTCTCTTGTATTATATGGTATCTACTGTGATTTGGATAATGACCCACATTTGGGCCTTTGCGATACATCTATTTGCTATAATACCTATTTTACCTTGCTCTTTTAATTATTCTGCTTTTTATAATGTCTATATTCATTACTGAATGAATGTTCACTTGCATACATTTTAAAAAAGGAGCTTATAATTTCACCATAAAAGTGCTCCCTCCCCCATTTACAGTGAAACATGTTTCATAATATTTAAGTTTAGGATAGATGTTCAAAACCAATTGATAAAAACATCCCTCTGGCCAGTTTTTAGAATTATATTCCTATTAAAGTTTCTTATGACATCAAATGTCTTTGTGTCTTGGCTAGTTGAAACGAACAGGATGAGAAATGGAATTGAACAACGTGCCATTCATTGTATTTTGAAAATGTTTTTATTCCTTTCACTTAACAGACCATCACTTAATTTCTTTGAATCAGTTGCTATTCATCAGTGTTGCAGCTTTTGGCTTGTCTTCGAAGGCAGGTTCCTTGGAGGGACAGTAACATTTCACTGGAGCTAATAAAGTCAATTAGGATAATATTATACAGTAGGCCACTAGAAAATCAGGTGCATTTTACACTAATCATTCTATGTTTTTAATTCATACCCAGTGTCCTTCATAAGGAATATGAGGAGAGAGCTATTATTACTAGTGATCACAACTTGCATATCTGTATTTAATTGCAATTTCTCTCTCTCTCTTTTTTTTTCTTTTAGTTGTTGCAAGAAAAAGCAAGCCAGAAAATTTGTGGACATGTTCTCATGTTTTCATTACCACAAAAGTGCTGGTGAAAACTGATCAAAGCTGGGTAATTCACTGCAGCAGCTAAAGCCCCATCTCGAGCCGGTCCCTTATTACCCAGGTATTGCCACAAATGTGATTCAGCAAATAAAGCCCCTCACTGCCTGGCCCCCCTCTGCAATCAGGGAGCAGCAAAGTGGATCCACAGTGGGGTCTTCAGAATGACTCATAATTTTCCTACATTTGTTTGCATCACAATCTTAACATTTTTGACATCTGGGTTACTGGTGAAAATGCACACATGTCTCTCTGTGTACATAGAGTACATATATTTTTGTCTTTGTCAGTCGGTGTATGTGAGAGGGATGTTTTAAAACAGAGACTCCGGGTTCTCCTTTGTAAAGCATTAAGCTGTGACCCTCCTCCTCCCTCCCCTCCCCCTGCAGCCCTGGACTTCGTGATGCCTCCTTGACTGCCAGCTTAACATGGAGTTGTCTTTTTATTTTTTTTTTTTATAAACCCAGTCACAACACAGAAAGAGGAGGAGGAGAAAGAGAGAGAGAGAGAGAGAAAGAGAGAGAGAGAGAGAGAGAGAGAACACTAAAAACCCTGAAGGATGGTTCTCAAAAATTCTAAAGGAACCACAGGGAATTCCTTTTAAGAGCAACAGAAAGCAAGCTAGCTGAGGTAAGGTAGATGTGGACAGCCTTTCTTCTCTTCTCTTCTTCCCTCTCTCACTGTCCCTTTCTGCATGTGTTGCCTCTCTGTCCGTTCCTCTTCCCTTCTCATATTCCCTCTTTTCATTCATCAGTTCCCTCCCTCCCCTTCCTTCTCAGTAGCTGTTTCTTTATGGATCTGGGAGGGGTGGTGGGTGGGGGAGCTTCCTAACTTCTTCCCTGCTTAAGCAATCTGAGAACAGAACTCATGTGAATATGCAAATAGGACTGCCTGGGCCGCCTTGCTGACACGTGTATGTGTTGTCTCTTTCTCCCCACCTCCCTGTCTTAGTGTCTGATCTTCAACAGATTGCTGTTGTTTCTTGTGATCACCAGCACAGCGTGCTGGAAAGGGAGATGGGGGGAGTGGTGGGGATTGGAGGGAGTGTTGTGGGGCTGGGAGGCAGGAAATCATGACATGATTGCTGTGACTTTTTTATATTAATGTGTGGCTTTTTTCTAGCTCATTTGCATGTCAAAGTGGCAGAGGTGTGAGGGCAGAGATTAGTATGGAGATGACATAATGATGCAATGAATTAAATGTGATCACTTCTCCAAGCGGGGGCGAGGTTGGGGGGGAGTTGGGGAGTTGGGGGGGCGGGTGGGAGGTAGCAAGACAGACGGAGAGAGGGAGCGAGAGGGGAGCGCCGCTTCTGATGTGCACCACACGGTTGATTGATGTCACCAGCTCACAGAAAGGCATCTTTTTGCTGTGATGATGGTGATGGTGGTGGTGGTGATGCTGATTGCGATGATTACACTTATCATTAGTGTGAAATTTGAATTTTAAGCGGTCAGTGCTGGAGCCCCAGCGCACGTGATTATTTGGTCCATCAGTGTCAAAATCTATCGCCACTCTGCGCTCGCTTTTATTTAAAAAGGGACGATGTAACATCCAGGAAAGAGAAGATTGCTAATTTGTGACATGACACAGTGGGCCGGAATACCAAGGCTGTTCACGTAGCTTCAGTTCTATTTTTGAGTATGCCAAAAAAAAGAAAAAAGAAACAAAAACTAGGGGACAAGATGAAAAATATTTTTATTACATTAAAAAAAAAAAAAAAGAAAAAACTCCTTAGCTGGATGGGTTGGGTGGCAAAGATTTCCACCATTGACAATAAAGAAAAGGCAATTTCATCTCTGGCGTTCAGTGTTATCTCCCTTTAATAACCAAACCAAACCAGCCTGATTGCTGAACAAAGCAAATTCTCAGGCGGCTAGTTGGGGGTCTGAATGCGGGAGTAAAAACTGAGCACCCTCCCCCCCTTGGCTGTTTTGTATGCAACACCCACAAATGGTCCCCAATGGCTGTAGACAGGACAGAGAGGAGAGGGGGTGATTTTTTTCTTTCTTTTTTTAAACATTCCTATATTAAAAGTAGGAAAAGAAAAAAATATATATATATAAACACAAAGTGCAGGAGGTTTGTCAACTTTGTAGATTGGTCTTTCTGTCTGCCAGTGAGTTTTCTTCTGATTGCTCCTGTCCACTGCTGCTTCGGTGACTATGGACGCGCTTACAGTATAGACACATCAGTATAGAAATTCCGGACTAATTGTGATGTGTGCAATCACCCTGATGATATAAATGAGCACTTAAGAATCCGCAGAACATCACTAACATTAATTTATTGAAAAAGAAAATCCAAAGCAACTCCATTAGTTTTTCCCCCTCTTATTGTTAAGGACTTTAAATGGATTTCCTAATTGGATAATTTTATTCACAAGAATAATACAGGGATGGAGAAACGAGACCTAACTCCGGGGCTGGGGGGTGGGGTCGGCCTGCAGGAGGAAGAAGAGTCAGTGTGAGGGTGAGCAGCCAGTCAACTTCAGGAAAAGCTGTTGGGATACTGCCCTGAAGATCAGGGTGAAGGGTACCCAGAGAAACACCTGTGTGGGAACACGTGCTGGCCCAGTGCGGGCAGGAGAGGCAGAGGTGTGTTTTAAGCATGTTCACACAGCACAGCAGATAAATCCACTTGCCTCCTATTTTCATGACATTTAAAGCACTGTCACACTCCCGATCACCCCTCTTTGATCACAGGTACTTGAAATTCATCTCGGCCTGAGTTTCCCGAGGATGCAACAACCCACATTCGCCTTCTTTACTTTGCTCTCATCCGCATCCTTGGCCTTTTCTCTCCCCCAAGTTCGTCATCTCAGGCTCGCGTGGTTTCTCTTGCCTTTCCCAGATGAAGGCAGCTGCACTCACTCCACGCTGGGTCGCACTGAATTCTGTGCACGGATACTATTAATAGAAAGGAATATTGTGTCCTGTCCGTATACCCTTTGCCTGCCAAACACACAGAAGGCATCAAGGCAGTCAGAGGAAAGTTCTGGAGTGCAGGTCTGGAGCAGCTTCCCTCCTCCACATCAACACCTGTAGCCTTAATCTCCATCTGTCCCCAGGTAGAACCCTGGCCTCCTCCTAAGTCCTGCCGTCTCCTGGCTGCCTAGTCTTCCATGCCAATAAAGAAGAAAGGCAGGGATGAGGATTGTTACTATTGATCTGCCCAAGGGGATCATTAGGCATCCGTATCAATCTACAAATCAGTGGGCCTGTGTTACTAGCTTGGGCAGTCATTGCCAATTTGTTCCTATTAGATGGTCGAGCCTGGAGGTGTTTGATGAGCAGATTGGGTCTTTATCTCCGTGCTAGAGAGTACGCAGGCTCACTGCCAGATAGCAGAGGCTCACAGGGTTTTTATTTGGTGGGGGCTGGTAGGAAGAACAGGGATCTTTATAGGTTTTGTTTTTCAGCCTGAAATCTGTCTGCACCTTAGCTAGACTGCCAAGGTGGACCCACCCCATTCTCATGGAATTGTTTCTCCTTCCCATGAGCCCCCTCATGGCTTCCTCCAGGCCTGACATCAACCCACCCAGAAAGCTGCCCACAGAAATATCTTCTTGGAGTTCTCGTTCATGATCTTTTTTCAAGCTTAGCATCTGAACAATTGAAATGTAAACATTTTTCTTTTCCTCCTCCAGCTCCTTTGCTACCAGCAGTATATTTACTGTTGAGCAAGTGACATTTTTAGCTGATATTTTCTCTGTAGTTCAATTAGATAAAGTAAAAGTTAAAGCTCCGGGTAATTTTGTATGGGGGGAATTCTAGTTACTCTTTCTCTTTGAATTGAAATCTAGAAGGAATGTGTTCTCACTGCCATCTTTATTATTATTGCCTTTTAATCTTTTAAAAATCACTTTTGTCTCTCGTCTTGGGCTTTGAGCAATGACTATGGCAAAAACCACATTCTCTGACATGTATCTAAGATTTGAAAAATAAAAATTATGTTTCCTTGGGAGGAAAGGGAGGGAAAAGGATAATGAATGAATAAGCACAATTTATGCTGTTACTCCTGCTAGGATGACATTTCCTCTTCATTATTTTGTGAAAACCTCAATTTTAAACCTGGTTTTACTCATTCCCGACGTGAGCTTTATTCAGTATAAATATCTGTCCATTGCCAGGCCCCAGCGATGTTCCTGATGACATTTTAGCTTTATAGCTTTTGGGTGGGGAGAGGAACAGGGGGTGGGCGGGGGGGAACCATGCAGCATCTACTTCCTGGGAGCTGTGTTTTCATCCTGTTGCTGGGTCTGTTACTTGTGAATAATAAACTCTTCTTTCCAGCTGGGGGTCAGAGAGGTGAGCCAAATAGCCCAACCTAAGTTGAGTCCATAGCACTTATATCTTCTCTTGAAATTTGCTCTCCATTCCAAAGGGGTGAAAAAGTTTTGTGTATGTGTGTGTGCTTTTTTTCTTTTCTTAGAAATAATGTTTCCTATTTAGAGTGTTGAAAATGAAAAGGATTTCTTATTTACACTGAAGGCCAATTTCCAAGTGGTTTTGGCCTGTTTTTAGTTACCCAGCATACTTTCAGCATTCAAAGAAGAAAAGCCTGCTTGCTACTTTAGAAAACTTGAAGCTTATTGATTATTACTATTAGTTTGTATTTATATTTTCTCACCTGTGTATTTTTTTTTTCCTTTTGGTTCCTTCTTGGCCTTGATCCAATTCATCCACTATAAAGAAGCGCTCACTTCATTTCATCTGACAAGAGCCTGCTTTTTTGTTGTTGTTGATGAGTAGCTCACAGGACTTCACAGAAATACATCTGTGTGCAGTGTATGATTTTAGAAGTTTAACTGTTTTAATTTATCATAAACCAGCCATCGAGTTAGCTTTCATCTTTACAGTACACGAATAGAAACCGACTTGGAGTGGAGTCAGAAGAACGTCTTAAGAGTTTGTTTTGCAAATATTTATAAACCTCTTTCTTTGGGGTCCTGTCTATTTTAGAAAGGTCACCATCCTACCGAAAGCAGAGTTCATCTCGAGGAAGATGCTGCCAAAATCTGTTGTTTGTTTTATTGTGAGGGCTGGGGGTTCAAATCTGTTTTGCCACCGACACACTGTGATAGCTAGAACTATCTATGAATAAGCTAGTTATTTTGTTAATCCTTAGGCTCCCCTAACCTCGTTTTTGGAAACGAAAACCATCAGAACTTTATAACGAGTGAAACAGACAACCCAGGTGCTCACTTTGTTTTTCCCCTGAAAGCAGAAAGTAGACCTTTTTGCATTCTTCTTTACGGGGAAGGGAAACCCATCATTTTCTCATCAAGCAAGGGCTTATTACTTAAGGACGTTGACAGTCTGTTGCAACTTCATAGAAACTTTTAATCTGTGATAGTCCAGTCCTTCAGCCAGGAGACTTAGAGTTTCCCGTTCACCTAACCCACGCACTAAGGACGTGGCTCTGATTTCCCTCACAGTGTTAGAGAACATTTTGATTTCTTAACACGCTGTTTATCTACCCATAGATCTCCCTGGTTTTTCTTGTTTTATTTAGTGTGGCTTTCTATGTGCCATTCCTCCATGAAACAATTGATACATTCTCAGCACGCTGTTGTGAGTAGAAAAAACTCTCTAGATTAATGGTCAGTGTCGCTCACGTGCACATTTGTGTTGTGATACTACAGAGGAGCTGCGAATTACTGACAAGATCTAGAATAATTCCTAATGCTGTCGAAGGCTTCATTTTCCCCTCGGCATGATGGATGAGGCATTCGAAGTGCTTTCTGAGATCATTATGTGCATCATTCTGTTAAGTGTTATTAAAGTCCGTCTGTCTTAGGCAGCAGAAACAATATCTTCGCCCTTATTCAGCTCCTGTTTTTAAAAAAACGGTAACTGCAGATCTCTTTCTTTCTAATGTAAGCTTTTTTTTTTTTTTTAGATCAACCGACTGCTAATTGGTGCCATAAAATTATTGACAATTGTGCTTTTCTTGCTACTTTAAATCTGATAACATTAATCCATAAACGAATTCTGGTTTATTTTTAAACCTGTAATTGCCAAGAAATGCTGGAGAAATGCGTTTGTATTAAACCTAGGAGATGCATTTGAGGTATGGGTTTGCCATCTGTAACTCAAAGCGATGGAGTCTTCTTTTATTTTCCGGGCTCTAATTATTTTCAAGATCATTGCTATTTGTTACTTCAAAGGAATTATGTAAGACACATAATTCGAGTTTGAATTTGATGAATATTACTTTGAATTCCTCTCTCATAGGCAAAATATATTCTTTGGTGACACTGCCAAAGGCATGTAAATGCAAGGAAAACTTTCCTCTAAGCTTGGTTAGGGAAAGTTTTATTTTGATAAACTGCATTTGGAGGATAAATTTCCCTGAGTCAGTGGGTGCCTTTGTGTCGTGCGTGGAGGTCTAGCAGTGAAAGTTGCCTCAGTGTTTCGCAGGGCAGACGGCTCACATTATATCTCTAGCAATTTCCCTGAAACAGAAGAATTTGCTTTTCACGTTCGTGACCTTCCTTAAAGTTGCAGATTTTCCTAAACCCTGTGATAATAAAATACAATCTACTTTACAGGATATTTCTCTTATTCCCCTATAGACCTTCCCCCATCACCTTTTTTTTTGTTGCTGTTATTATTTTTGAACAGTTTGGTAGGAACATCTTTAGCTCTCTGGAGGCTTTATCCACAGAAAATAAAACACACGGAAGTAGATCATCACGCTTTCTTTTAAAACACCATTTCCCCCGTTCAGAGATTGAGCGGCAATCAAGAAACACTCATTTTGATACTTTTAATAGAATTATATAAGTTAGATGCACAGCTAGGGTAAACTCAGCCATCCCCAGCACAGCTAGTTTTTGAACATTTAATTTTATATTTGAATAATTCTCCAGATCAGGCTATAATCATGAATGTCATATAAAAAGTTTTTTAAAAATAAATTACATTATTTCACAGATGTGCAAATACTTCTGAGAAAAAAATTACATTGATCAGTTTTTAATACCCCCCTGTCTCACCCTTCAGTCAAAGGGAAAAATAGCTTTTTTTCCCATCTTTGTCTTCAGAAAGGTGCTAGATTGTAAACATCTGAAGGAAATGAAAGGGGGTTGGCCAGTCCACCCCAAACTCTTTCCAGATTTTCAATCCTTTCAGCAGAAGCCTTCACTTTTCAGAAAAGAGGGAGGGTCTGGGGGTGGGGGGTGGGGGGGAGAAAGGAGAAATCTCTGTTTATTATTAAAATTTAAAGTGAAAAGCATTGCTATAACTGGCTAATTTTGAATCTACTAATTTAGAGGGCTTGAATAACAAGAGGCAAAATTTAGACTGTAGTGATTTGAAAAAGATAAGCCATTTGCAGCTAATTAAGATCTAATTGTAAGGACAAGGAAAATAAGCAATAGATGACTATCATTTCTTTTATAGTTTCTGAAACAATGGTGTGTGTATATTTAATTCAAAAACTATTCAGACAAACACAATCATTTTTTACTTAGGCAGAAAGATGAAGATTATTCTTTGTAGAGTGTTTCTGAAGCATAGTCTATTTATTCCGGTTTAAATAAAGGCATTTTTGAATTTGCATGTTTTGCAAATATGGACGATTTCCAGGAGGAAGAATTGAAGCTATGGACTGTGCTCAGTTTCCGGAGCAGTCACCTGTGGTTGGTTGGAAACACTGCTGTGACTTGGGGCCTACTGAAACAATTTAATTAAAAGTCTTGACTATGCCATTTTTGCACATTATTTTTTTTTCTTGTTAACAGTGCTGACCAAATGAGATGGCATGGCCTCCGTGCCCATATACTATCTGGATATTTGATCTGTCATCATAAAGATGTTTTGAAGGTAGAAAAAAATGAGTTAGCATTTGGCCCATGGATCACAATTTGGTTTAGGACTACTTTATTGACCCAACATAACTAATTCTTTCTTTCTTTCTTTCTTTTTTTTTTTTTAGAAAAAAAAAGCCCAAACACTGAGAATAATATACAAAAATAAAACAAGGTGTTATATTCAGATCAGGAAGTATGAAATCACAGTTGCTCCTTTGTCTTCCCAAAATCATACGTAGCAGTTACACTATGAGAAAAATAATCGAAAATGTTGGGTTTCTTTTCAGTATGCAAGTAGTGTGAAGATATGCAAGCTCTGATCACAGAGTGCTGGAGACGACTCCACAAAAATGTGTAACAAAAGCTGCTACTCCTTGTGTAGTTCGTGTATTGGGACAGCTGTGACAGCGTGATACAGTTTAACACTTGTTCAATTATAAGAAAAAGAAATTCAGACGGGAACTTGATTTAGATAAGAATTTTAAATAATCCTTGAAATTCCCAAAGCAACTTCTCCTTCCAATCAAAAACGTAGCTGTCCCCTAGTTTGTCCCCTTCCCTTGTCCTATATTTAGTGTTCCTCCTTCACTTTTGGAGATTTTGGAAATAAGAGCTGCCCTCGATTTGATCACCTTCCCCTCTACCCTGTTCGTATTTAGGTTTTTTAGGGGCTGGGTTACAGCTGTGCACAAATTATTTCAGGAGCCTGCATTTTTATATACACTTAGGAAACTGCAAAGAAATCATCTCGTTTGGTAGCTGGCCACACTTTTCCAAAACATCCAATTTTTTTGGTGTGTGTTTTCAAGAGATTTTACTGTGTTTTTTCTAGCAGAAATATTTTTGTTCTCCTAAGAGAGGCTGACACGGAGGTTGGTAGCAAACCTTCATTTCTAGGAATTTATGTGCCTGTCACCATTCTTTTAAATTTAGTGAAGGATTGATTTACATAGGCGTGGTTGTGTGTGTAGCTGTAGGTAGATATCACATACATGTCTTAAATATGTGTGTACACACATAATACACATATATGGCTTAAGTGTCATTGTACGTCGTCGGAACTCATTCCTGGAGTGACTCAGTCCATAAGGAACATAGGCTCCTATGCAGAAAATTCCTTTTGTTTAGCTTAACTTTGCATTTTCTAAGCTGAGTTGTCTTTACGCTTTATTAAGTACATAGGGTGTCATTTGTTAATCCTGCCTGTTTTGAGAGTGACTTAGTGTTTACTCAAAGCTTGATGTTTTCAAAAATCAACATCTTAATATCATTTCTAATTGCTCTCCTCAAAAAAAGCCCCACAAAACCCAAAACTAGCCAGCCTTCAACTAACAGAAATCCTGTCGTATTTTGAATCTGCAAGGCTATATATTTTTTTTTAACCTTGATAAAAAGAGTAATCTTAGGCCTGCGTACATGTACACAAACACACACACACGTACGCAGCCAAACACCCAAATTCTCAGTTGTTCTGACTAAAGCCACTGGCAGCTGGCAGGGGGAAGTATGTTTGTACCAAGGGAACCAGCAGCTCTCAAACTTCTATTTACAGAGTTACCTATTTCAGCCTCACATTTCCCAGTAACTTTACATTATTGAAGTCCTTGAACATGGATGAAATAAACAAAATGCTCAACTTCTCCCAGTAGTTTTTTGGGGGCACCCGGTGTCCCAGAATCTTGCAAAAAGGTCTGTGCATTGAGAATTGGGCTGGAAAGGGGAGAAACGGTGAAAGCTATCTTTTTTTTTTTTTTTTTCCATCCTGCAGTGGTTGGTGTGGGCAGTTTAAAGTAGGATCCCAGAATTTCCAGACCCTGGCTCTATGTTCGAAGTCATTTCTGTACCTGGAATAAAATGCTGTAGAAATTATTGACATAATAGTTCTCATGAGGACTCATAGCCATCAAAGTGAAATCTCACAATAAATTCAGAGGCCACCTGGAGAACCACCGTTAAAGAGCTTTTTAGAGAAGGGGGGAAAAAAACTTTAAAAGCTTAATTCTTCTTAAATATAAGTTCACTGATCATGTTTCTGTACCACTTTCCAAGAGTTTAGTTCTTTACTTTTAGCTTTGTTAAATAATCCTTTAAAGCTTTTTTGACAGCAAAAATGCAGCGTTTTTGTATAGATGACATCACTAGTCCGACTCCAGCCACATTGAAAGCCAAGAGGTTACAAAGCAATAAACTTCAGTCAGGATTTCTGCGTGTCTCGGGGCATAAAAGCCTTAAAACGCGAGGTGGGTCTCAGTGATCTGGGGGACAAACACTCCTCCTCGAATACCAGAAACATTATTGATCAGTTCGGGTGGGGGGGCATTTTTTTTTAAAAGCTAATTAGTCTTTGTGGAGTGGAATAACTAATGCTGTTTTACACTTAGCACTTAGCGGTACTTTTCATCTTCAAAGTGCTTGGAAAACATTAACTAATTAATCATTAGCTAATTTAGCAACTGACGATAAAAGTTAAGAGACTGAAAGAGGCTGGGTTCCTCTAGCGTCTGTGCACAGAAATCTCTCAGTGGAGTCAAAGGCAGGGGGACCCTACAATGGACCCCACCCTGGAGGGGAGGGGCTGTGGGGCACATCCCCAGCGATTTTAAGGGACTCTAGTCAGGTAATATTTGTAGAGAATGGAAAGAGAACCCTTTAGACATACACTTGGATGATCTTAATAGATAATGGCCAGCTTTCTAAAAAAACTGTTAAAAAAAAGTGCCAGCTAACTAGTGGGAACTCTAGCAAATGCTCAAATAAAGATGTTGAAATTTCAAAGACGTGTGGTTAATAACATCAGTACTTCCTAAATAGGTAAAAGTGGAATAACGAAGCTACAGATATTTTCTCTCTGGACTCCAAGGACTAGCCCAGGGGTAGAGTGGGAAGTGTGTGTGTGCATGAAGGATCTTTACTGGGTCCAACGCAACTCGCGAACACTGCCCTGGAGATGCGGCTTAGTCTAGGAAACTCAGCGAAGACACATCCGAGAATTCTCTTGCATGTCATGACAGACCAAATGCTTTCCAGGGGGCTTGTTTGCTCTGCCCTGTAAGCCTCATCCATTATGTGAAGGAGATGTGAAAATAGTTCCTCGTTCTTCTGAGATATCAGCGGACCGCACAAGCTGAGTTCCTTTCAAAATGCAGAAGCCGTTCATCCGTAGACTTAATCTGAATGAGTACGTGTGGTCCAGCTCGTGGAGAAAAACACTCTGCAAAAGCCACCAGTATTCTAGATGGTGTCCCCCCAGTTGCTGCATTTTTGAAGAGCGCATATACTTTGCTTTGCATTCAGCTCTTTCCCAGTCCAACATACCCTTTGCCTGCAACAAGGAGAAGCAAGATTTCAGAATGTTAGAAAATGTCAAATGTTAATGTTAAAAATGTGTCCTTGCTCTCCCCTTTTCTCATCAAAGTGTTGGTAAATAAGGAGGGCAGAGGCAGACGTTCAAATTTTTCAGCATGAATACTACAGAAAGATGACTACCCAACTGAAAGCTTCCCACCAAACCAACCTTGATGTTCCCAGTAGATGGTAAAAGGTAATGGAAATAAATAGACCATGCTCATCTAATGCAGTAGATTTCGGCTACTGTGAAATTATTGCATGTTCTCTTGGAGAAATTTAAATGGAGACGGTACACACCTTCCAGGATGGGACTTGAGAGGTTTTACTCCTAGGTGGATGTGTTTCAGGTTAATATGGATCCACACTGCGCTAAGCCTGAACTTGACTCCAATTTTAACTTCACTAGCCCTCTTGAATGTAAGGCCTCTGTCTCTCCAATTTCCCTTTCTCTTCCTTCATTTATCTTGAGCTCTTCTTTTCTTACAGAGTGATAATTTTTCAAAAGTGCCATGAGGAAGTTTCAAATTATGTCCCTAACTTGGAAATTAACATGTACCTTCCTGTTTAGATTTTCTATTTTAGGGAGAAAAATAACCTTTGAATATTGAAGCCCTTTAATTTCAACACTTTGAATACAATAGCTCCCCAGTTCTCCCTCCTTTTCTCCTTTAAACCTCCCTGCTTACCTGAATATCACATCACAATGGGAATTTTTTTTTTCTTTGCTTTTGGGGGCAAAGCAGGCAGCTACTATGCACAAGCCAGCCCTCCCCGTCAGGTCCCCACCAGATTTTCCAAAGAGGCTTTTGGAAAGGTCAAGAGCCCTGATCAGTCCCAAACTTAAAGAATTTATAGAACGGATGTTGTTGCTCTCTCATTCACACCAATTCTACCATATTATTATTTTAAAAATGTCATTTCTCACACTGACATAAGTCAAAGGCAGATAGACTCATATCATAACTGATTTATAGAAAATCAACATTAGTATTCTGTACAAGTTTTTTATCTATGGGAAGGTGCGGGTAGACTTTTTTCTCCCTTCCCTTCCCCAGGGGACATCTGGCAATGTCTGGAGAACTTGCTGATTGTATGTGTATGGGGGGTGCTAATGGGGTGCTGCTACCCATCCTACAATGCCCAGGATGTTTCCCTCCAACAAAGAGTGTTCTGGCCCCACCTGTCAGCAGTGTGAGGTTGAGAATCCACGCAGTTTACCTATGCCTGTATCTCTACTTTGAAAATATGGGCAACAGCTTTTAGGTAGGAACTTTCTTTTTGCTAGTCCTTCTGAAAAACATTTTTATTTAATTGGGGCTATCGTCCCTTCTTAAATATTGCTTTCCTTTGCTCAAATAGCTTCAGAGAAAAAGAGAGAGAGGAAAATGGTGGCCCTGCACCCTTTTCCATGTCTCACTTTTAAAAATCACAGAGCCAGCCAGCCAGAATGAAAGGGAAGTGTGTGTGCAGACTGGCATGGAACACACTAATGGAAATGAGAGAACCGCTCAGGAAACGTCGGCGGATTCTTATTTTTAAAAAAGTTACCTGAGGTTCCAGATTGCCCATAGCAGAAGAACATATAAAAGGGGATTTTATGAAGTCAGGGGCTTGATCTGTGTGTGTCTGCTCTTTTTCACCCATCCCCTGACCCACTGTGGTTGCTTTTCCTATTGTGACTTTAGGGATTTAAAAAGAAAAAAAAAAAAAAAAAACTTTTGCAGAGCAAATGCTAACACAAACTACTTGTAAAAATCACAAGCTAGAGATTGCAGAAAAGGACCCCAAGGTTGCTCACTACTGGTGATTATTTTTCTGGGTGTTGTTAACTTGTTCCTCCGAGTAGTTGGAAAGAGCTGAAAAAGAGAGGCTTTAGCTGGAAATTAAGAAGCAAAATGCTGGGAGGAGATCTCAGAGGAAGAATATAATGATCTATAATAGGAACTGATGTTTCGCCAACAATATACATATACATATATATATGTATTTATTTCTTATCTTTTTTTGAACAGTGAAGGATGTAGGATTGGATGTCTCTCCAGTTACATCTATTAGCCTTTAAACTAGCTTCAGTTTTAAGTGAAGTTGAACTTCACTTTCCCAGTAGATGGCATTGTAGTCTGTTCAGTGGTGAAGAGCTTCCCCTAGCCAATAGGACTTCAATGTTTTTTCCTGAGCTTCTTCCTTTATAATGTCCCCCCTCCCCCTTGCATTAAATACTAGCTTGAGGTTATAAATAAGAATCTTGTTTTTGCTAGTTACCTGTAACTCTCAAAAGATTTGATTAAAAAAAAAGATACAGGAGATAATTTAATATCCCTATATCAAATGAAAAAAAATGTATAGACTAGATCTGGGAATATGGCATATAGATAAAATATGCAAGCATAGAATATTTTCAGACTACACTGCTTCAAAATGAACACTGCCTCTGGTCTTCCCGAGTGTACTTTTTGGGTATTAATCCGTGATGCTGATAGCATTTTTAAGTGTCATTATGGAGAGAAGCCTTGAAAAAGTTTGATTCTGTGTCAAAGATTTTTCAAATACAATACATTCTTGACTGAAGCCCTAACAAACTTTGCACCCTCTTTATTAACTGCTTTAAAACTCTCTTTTAAAAAAACATTACCTTGCCTGGGCGTCATGTGTATTACATATGGGACAAATCATCCCATACATTTTGGTTAATTATAAATATCATTTTCATGGTATTCTGCTTCTTTCTTTTAAATCGTTAAACCTAAAAATAGTAGCACTAACTGATGGAGCCAGTAAGAGCTGTCATTGCCTGGTGTCAGAAAAAGGTGCCAGTATGTGCTTTTTTATTATTGTTACTATTGTTATTATTTTGCTTACTACAGACAGAGCGAGGGCTTCCGACGAGTAGTCAAAGCATTAAACTGGATTTCAATCAAAGAGAGAAATTACGTGGAGAATATTTTTATATTTAAAAGAGCTTATAATTCGGCTTTCTCTTTATAAATACCTTTTAAAAGTAAAGAGATTGAATGTATTCACAATTAGAATCAAAATGAAAAATTTTTGGATGAACTTCGAAGATGAAAACACCATATTTGTGTGTGTCTGTGGGTGTTTTAATAGAGTCTGAGTTGTCCCTAAAGAGTCCTTTTTAATCTGTGAGGTTTCTGTGTTTGCTTTTAAAAATTGTTTTGCTAAAACTATAAATTTTCTCCCCCTAAACAAAATCCTCTTTCCACTGAATTTAATCTATATTTCCCTGATAGTCATTTGGTAATAATATTTGACTTCCATTTATCAATACTGTTTCTTTCCATTATTTTTAATCACAAGATTATGAGCTGTGTATTTAGTTATTATTTAAGCTAAATGGTGTCTTTGGCTGTTAGCTCGAAAAGATAATGTCCCAATATCAGGATTAAGTTTTCATCTGTATCAACTGGCTTAAAAAATACCCAACTTGATTCCTTTTGAATTAACTGAGTCTTATTTTATTTTATTTTTTTCAATATCACCGATCACCATAGTAACCACTGGCTGTCAGTTCAGCTTCTGACATTTTTCTCATTTGGTAAGATTTCAGAATTGCCATCCTCCCTGCCAACATGTCATGAACAAGAAAAAAAAATTGCATGAAAAATCTAATGGGTGTCTGGTCTGATTGTCCTCATTCGTGGCAGGAAAGACAAAAACTGATGAATTGTGAAATGTATTCAGAGGGATTCAGGGAAGCAAGTGCCTGGGACACCCCCCCACCTCGTTTCTTTTTGTTATGCTTGACGCACCATACATGCTTACTCTGACACTTGGGTTTGTAGAAATTTAAGATTAACAATTTTTACATTCACCCTGCTGATCTCTCTCCCTTACCTTGTTGTTGTGTGGTTTTTTTATTGTTATTGAAAGTCATCATTAAAAAATAAAGTTACCAGGGCATGTATTTAGCATGATTTCTCACTCAGCGTAGATTTTTTAGTAAGTCCAAATTGGCTTCCAATATTTAAAGATGTGCTTGCAAATGGACAACTCTGGTTGGGAGCCAGATGTGGACTGTGAATCCACGCGGCGGGTTGTGTGTGTGTGTGTATGTGCTTGGTAGGGAAAGGATGTCAGAACCATTTGAAAAAACAAACAGAGCTGATTCTAGACCTTTTCTAGGGGTTTGTTTTACATGGAGAAGAAAAGTAAGAGAAAGGCAGTATTTTCTAGTGCTTTCTAGCTTTGGGGGTTAGCAAATGAATGGGGGGGGGAGCCCATGTTAATGAATCCTTACCCACCCATGTCTGCCTGGGTAGTTGATAAAAGCAACTATTTCTATACCTAGTATTTTCTTACTTTTGATTGCCAGACTTGTCTGTTATAGCAAAAAACAAAAAAAGGGAAGCGATAATGTATTTTTGCTAATGTAAACACCCCAAAATTACTGAATCTATGTTACTGATATGACACAAACATCATATACCTCGTATAAGGATCTTGTCACTGACACCTAGCCAAGACGTTTAATATGGATGTGGTCTGAATATAAGTAAACATATTAAATATATTAGCATGTGCCTGTATGCACACCCGTTTATATCGTTAATATAGCCTTCAGCTATCTAAGTGTTTAATAAAACTTCCGTGTTTTTCCAGAGGTTTTGTTTTGAACTAGATCAATCTTACAGGATACATTTTTTTTCATGACTGTCTCCAAATTCAGGCTAAGCAGCAGGAACTCATTCCAGAAACATAAAGCTGATTTGATAAGCAGCCGCAGAGTCCAGGCCTTTTTACTAACGGTTGGACAACCCCAGGATCACGCGTGCAGACATTGGAATGTTTCCATTTCACGTTTCTTATGCTGTGGCTTTAGCTCCTTTTTAAAAAAAATCAGACAATGGATGGTTTGGGGGCGTGTTGTAGAATTTATTGCGGATTTTTATTCACTAGTATATTTAAATGTTACATATGGCTAAGAAGGAATGGAAAAAGATTTCCATTAAGGATTCAAGTCTCTTAATTTAAAAAGCAAAACCACGTATATATTTTTGATGCAATTTATATGAATATTAAAACATTTAATGTTCAGTGTAGGTGGATTGATAACGTGATTTTGCATTGGTGATTAATGGCGTGCCAGAAATATACATGCATTAGTGTATACATATGTATATGGCTATCAGATGTGTGGAAAATAAGCAATTTGGTTCATCAAGCTTTCATTATTTGATTCTTTGTAAATTTAAACACTTTGGAGAAACCAAACAAATAATGCCTGAATGTTTGCTGCTATTATTACGTACAAATATAGCCCTTGAGAAATAACTAGAAAATTGATATTGAATCTTGGGGTATATTTCAAACATTTATATGGAAGTGGGAAAAATAGAAAGTATTTTTTGAATACTGGCAAATAAATTGACCTCATAAAGAAAAAAGCCAGAAAAATATAAATCTTGTAAGAAGAAATAATACTTTTTTACATGCCGTATTTTAAAATGAATGGTCCAAACAGAATATATTTTAATGCCTTTATGCTTTATAAGATTTATAACAATAATCAGCCAAACCTTGTAACTGTGTTTGTACCTTATGTGCCTGGAAGCCATTGGATCTTGAAGTTAATTGTATAAATTCCATACACTATAGGAAATCACAACGTATCATTTATATTCAGTACGTACCCTGTGTATAAATATTAAAATATATTAGCAAAAACGGCTGATTATTCCTCAAACATTTTGCGATAAATCTTATCTTTTTATGGGTTGGGTGGGTAAAACTAAATATTTTATGTTATTTAGAAATATTCTTTAAACAACCTAGATTTATTATTAACACTTTAAACATTTATAATAGCCTTCAAATATTCGGAGACTTAGCTTACTTACCAGTCATAAACTGGGGGGAAGATTTTTTTTTGTATCAGGGTAGGCAAAGCCGTTCACACATCACTGTACAGACACAGGGTCGTGTGCGTACAGCTGTCCACTGTTGCCATCCTTAGGTTTGTAAACCACCTGTATGTGGTTCTGTTCAGAGTTACGTGCAATCACTATTATAGATCAAGACAGAAATACCAGAACATTTGTGTGTGCAGAGATGTTGTTGTGAAATTTATATAATTATAATGCTCGTCTTTTAAAAATTCTTTTAACCTATCTGAACCCATAAGGCAGCATGTATGCGCAGTTTTCTACACAAAAATACTCCAATTTTATTTTCAGCGTGTCCTCGAGGAGATGTTTGTAAAAAACATGTCTTGTACATATTCGAACATAAACACTGAAGTCGAATATACAAAGGTTTGACGTAATCGCAAATGGGAAAAAATTAGAGTAATACATATTTATTACGCCTGATAGAGATGCAAAATGAATAAACAAACACAGGGTTGAACTGTTTTACAAATGTATTTGGCAACTGCCCGTAGCAGTGAGTGTGTACATTTTGAGGGGAGGAAATGTCAGAACAGAGTCTTGTAAATACATGCAGCTGGGAAGAATAAAATAAAAAATGATGACTGGTGCTGACAGGCAGACTTGGGGTGTATGATATACTTTGTTCATTTGATTCTTAGAACTCAGTCGGGGGTTAAATTGGAATCCAGACATCAAAGAATTCTTCCACCAGACCCAAATTTTGCCTGTATAATTTTTTTTTCTTACAGTTGTCATAATTTTAGCTAATTTCACAGTGCAATAAATTTTTGCCGTTTGAAGTCTTTTTTTCCTTCTTAAATATGCACACAGTATGTATATAATATATCTCATGTGAACCCACACACTTGATACCGGGCATACAGACATATAAAAGTGACAGACGTACACACATGTATTTTGCATGTGCACACACAGAAAGAAATGTCAGAGGCAACCATAGCATTCATCTGACCCTAATCCTGAGATATTGGAGAGAAAGGGCTAACTGTTTTCAGTAGCAATACCTTTGTTTCTTGTTTCTTTTTATCTCTCCCCCCATCCCCCCCGCCACTGACTGTTGTGTCTGAAAATGTTGGAAGCATGTGGTGCTGCATATTGGGAGGTTTTGCAGATTTCTATACGATTTTTATCTGAAGGTCAGGGCTGAGGAAATACATCAGGTTGGGATGTTTGCCGCCTGCCATTTAGCCTTGCTTCTCTTATCAGATTATTTCGTCACGTGAGCCACAAACAGAGGAACCCCTCCAAAGTGAGACTGAGAATAAACACGTTTTTATCCGTATGCTATCCCCCACCCCCTTTTAAAGCATCACCTCCTTTTAAAGCATTTTCTTTGTACATTCAACTTTCAACATTCCTTAGGTTTGTTGGCTTAGAACTATAATTCCATTTACCATTTGCATTTCTCAAATGAAAATGTTAAAGGGAAGTGCATTTTTTTCACTGTAAAAAGTAAAAACAGTGATAAATCACATCCATAAGGCACAGCTTCATTCCTGAGCCATTGGTGTGAGTTCACTAGACTCGGTTTTCCCTTAATATGCCACTTATGATAAAGAAACACATACAAAACCAGCCAGAGGATTTTCTTGTGTTTCTGTGGATCTGAGAATCTTGTTTCATAGTTGATAAACTCCCGTTTTCAAATGAGCTATGCTGCTGCAGGCTTTGCTAATTTGGTCACCACTGCCACCAGGGTACTTAAGCAAGCTGTGGCTCCCAGTCCTTGAAATTAACATTGTTTATGGAAGCCCCTGATGGAGAGAGTTTCATATCACGAAAGGCGGGAATTAAATGTATTAAAGATAACTGTGTCCAACCTTTATTCACTTCATGCACTATTCAAAGGGCATAGAGAACCAAGGAAAATGAACTGCCTGTCTCCTGCTATTAAAGGTCTCCTCCCATTTCTATGGAGAAGGATTAGAACCTAAGAGCCGTGTCAGAGAGTGGAAACCAGTAGGAGTAAGTGCTGGTCATGGCTTTGGGAAGCAGGCAAGAGATGCCTATCGGCTTTATAGGATTTCTGGTTAACTAATTATGATTCTCAGTTCGACCCATCATTCATCTACAATTAAAAATGAGAATATGGGTCACAGAGTTGGCTATAAAACCTTGCAGATGAACTTATGAAAACTCCTAAGTGACCCCTGTTAGGGTGGACCTGACTCTTTTCAACAGCACCGTTACTCTTTGAAATAATTTCCAAGGAGTAGGTCTCCCCGGGAGTTCTTAGAGGAAGCCCAGTTTCATTTCCTTAAGCATCTATGGAGTTCAGTGGCTCTGAGGCTGCTTGTTCATCAAAGTGATTATTTATTTTATCAGCTGGTCTAACTATGGTCTCATCATTAAAGAAGTACCATCAGAGGTATCTAATAGGAACTCGATTTTTTTTTTAAAGAGGGATTGATAAGCGTCTTCCATAAGCTTTGTTATGCTGTCCTTTGCAAAAGATAAACATTTACTTTCCATCTTGATGTCATCTTTTCAGGTTATTATTTGGTCACTAATTTATTTCACCATTAGCGAATTATGGTGGGTTATTGCCTGGATGCATTAAAAGCACCAAGGAGCTGTGGTCCTGTGGCTATTTCGGGCAAAGTCATAAGCACACTTTTTTTTTTTTATTGTCCTCCTAGGGAGCAGAATTTGAACTTAATATTCCATGAAATAAGCCATTGTAATCACGTTGGGTTAATAGAAGAAGTAAAATTGCCTCTCCTCTCACAAGACATTAGAGCAAGGCGGTGTTATTAAAGTTTTCTTGCGGACAGGCGGTTTAAAATATATCCTCAGCAGCTGACGCAAGTCCTTTCAGCGTGGATGACAGCTTTTCAGATCTTAATAGGCTGCTCCTTCCTGGTATACGAGTTCCCAGCATTTCTCCCTTTGTAGCCAGGCCATGACATGATGGCTAAAATCCAGCATGGTGGAGCACCAGAGGCCGTGCAGACCTTTACTCGCCAAGTAGCTTTATGTAAATTTGTGTCAGTAAGTAAACAATTAGAACTTGTAAACACTACTGGTTTTAAACACTCATTCTCATCCATTTGACCTATAGAATTGTCCACAGCCCATATAGTCCCATAGTGTCAGGAGTCCAGTAAGGGTAAGATTCTCTCTTTGGCTCATGCATTGTTGAGTCAATATGAGACATTATTCAGTTAAAAAAAAATTGCTAGTGAGTTTTACGTGGTCTTATGGTGAAATAACTATTAGTAAAGGTTTTAAGAAGAAAGCAGTGAGTTATTTATGTGTCTTTCTTTCCTGCCACCACTGAGTTACTGCCCGGCACCTGCTCGTGTTCCTGTTTGGAACTAGGTGATATTGGGCCCCAAAGTAAACTTCAGCACTTCACTGCTCTGAACTGACTTTGAACTTAATTTGAATTAGGGACTATATCTCACAATCTATGTTCCCGTAAGTGACTCCATAAGCAAAGGAAAGGAAAAAGAGTTTGCCATGAAATGCTTTACAAATTCCATTTTTCCAAGTCAAATCTTGTCCAGGAAGTGCGGACAGAATGATGGGCACTTGCCTGGGTGTTCCCCAGTTCCTTAGGAAAAAAAGGGAATTGTTTTGAGGGCTGGGGCACACGAGTTGAAGGCTGCTCTGGCTGTTTCCTTCTTCTGCCCTTGTTTTTGTTTCTCTTTCCTGGAGCCTTGTCTCCAGTCTATGGGACTGAACAGACACGGCTGCTGCGCTGGTGATGACGCCTCGTGGTTTCAAGGATTGGCTGGAGGCAATGCTTCGCTGCTGGCATTGCCTTCAGCCTGCTAGTTGAGACGGAATATATAACCCACACGGCTTGTCCAATGCCCAGTGGCGTAGGGGAGATTCTCTCAAGGTTCCTGAGTAACGCAAAATGCGAGCAGCAACACTGAACTGTGAATAAATTGGTTATTGGGGGGTCTATCACTCTGCCTAAAGATGACGGGTACATAGATGTATGGTGAGGGAGAGAGTAAAGCTGAGATTTTGAACTTCCTACATATATTCATTATTTGAAAATAGCTCCCAAAGGAGTTAACTATTTTATTTTCCAGAGATTCAAGAGTCTTGAGTCTTTCTTGAGTTGGAGGCTGGACACTGAGAGGGGGCAGAGGAGCATTTGGTTGAATTAAATGAATGTTTATGGAGCACCTGTTCTGTCCTAGCATTGTCCTAGGGCCCTGAGATCTCAGAAGTCAAAAACTTAATCACTCCCTGTAAGAATCTTGCTAATGTGGGAGACTACTACCTCCCTAAGCAGGGTTAAATTTTATGAGATGCCTTTTGGCTTCACACCACATCCCACACAGAACAAGTACTGCTATTTCTATGGATCCTGGCTTCATCTTGGGGTGAAGATGAATTCAGTAGGTCAATATACCAGAATTTATAGATAGAAACAAGTTCACTACTGCTTGCCTGCCTCTCTGTTTTTTGTTTTTTGTTTTTTTTTTCCTTTTTGGTGCCAGGGTATTTGTAAGTACCTATTTCCCCCCCCCCCCCATGGTAATCCTTAAGAACAGTCATGCAAATACACATATAAGTTATGCGTGTATATCCCATGTATTCTAAAGCATTCTCCAGTTATCTTTGGCAGGGGAAAGCTCTTTGTAGTAGAGTGTATTTTATCTGTGGTGCATAAACAGTGAGTTCTCTGCCTGTGTCACTTTTGCTTGAAGACAGTTCCCCACAGTAGCTGGGTACTTTTGGTATTGACATAATTCATTCTCTGCTGATAAGTTTTTAGCCCTTTTCCCTCGTCAAATGGCATCTAAAATTTAGCTAAACATGCCCTCTGTGTTTACTCTTCCAAGTGGATTTGGGTGGTTGGCACTGTTTATTCATGAGTCATATTTAAAATGCTGTCTTTTCTAAAACATGCCGTAGGTCGCTACACTGTCAATCGACAGCTCCGCTCCTGACTGTTTCCAAAGTTGTACAATTTATGCCTTGACCATGATATATTTTCCAAGGAAGTGTTGTAAACATCACTAGCTGTGGGGGGAGGTTAACGTGACATATTCTTAAAGAACACCAACCTGGGCCAGCCCATCCAGGGCACTGGGCACCCTTTCATCCCAATTTAAATTTAATAGGACAACATTTACCATTTTCGAAGGGAAATGGTAGAAAGATTATGGAATCATGACAGAGAATAAAAATGTTCTTTCAAAAGCAGATCAATAGCTGGCTTACAGCCTATAGATTATAAACTGATAATGCAGAATATTGAAA
Source organism: Perodicticus potto (assembly GCA_963574655.1). Classification (NCBI taxonomy): domain Eukaryota; kingdom Metazoa; phylum Chordata; class Mammalia; order Primates; family Lorisidae; genus Perodicticus; species Perodicticus potto. Next base: position 46,178 of record CAUYRH010108309.1, read on the forward strand.
TAAAAATATAGAGACTGAGCACATGGCAGAAGGGGAAGGGATCGCGAGCTCATTAAGGAAAAGAAAAGGATGTAAAGAAACCCTTCAGAGTGTACTTCGTAATGTTTGCACTGGGGTATCTTTTCCATTTAAGAAAAAAATGCTTTTAGTTAATATGCTTAGATTTTTTACAGTGACCGAGGAGTTTCCCTTCTGCCAGGCAAATTTTGCTTTCAGACAATGAACTGAAGAACTGCTTACAGCTGTCTGTAAGGGGGGCAGAGGAAATTTTCTGAGGATGCCATTCAGTAGCCATGGCATGTAATGAAGTCTTACTGACTTCTCTGGGTGGTGTGGACACTGCAGATCCCACATCAGCTTTTCTACCGTGTGTATCAGTTACGGTTCTTGGTTACAAACTTTGAAACTGACTCTGGGAAATTCAATAAAAGGGGTTTTGTTGGGAGGGAAAGAAAAGGACTGACATGCATTGACCAGGGTTTAGGGGACCAGGTTTGTGGAGGGGCAGGAACAAGGGTGCTCAGAGGGCTGGCACTATGAAAACGGAAGCCTGGTGCCCAACTCCAGTGACAGTGGTTTGGCTGGCTGGCTGCCATTGTCACTGGTCCGGTGACAGACCTGCCATCTTTTCTTTATTCTTGTATCAGTTGCTCGGGATGCGAAGTCCTGTGGTAAGATATCTGATTGGTCAAGCTCAGGCCACAGGCCTGCTCCTGGGAAGGCTCAGGCCATCGCAGATTCCCAACTGACAATTCAGCACCTGCGCCTACCTTCTGAGCAAGCTGCGCTAGCAGAGAAGATGCAGTTATCTGTGGGGAAGGGGAATGGGTATGCTGGGTGCTCAGCACAGGACAGGACACTACACTTTCTCAGTCTATTTTCTTGTTAAATATAACAAGAGCAAGGTGTAAACCCCATGGGCTAGTATAAAAAAAGGAAAGGACACTGGTCTTTAAACATGTTAGTTATTTTAAGTGGGCAGACTGACCAAAAGGTACAAAACTAAAATACAAGTGGAGACTCCACCTTGGCCTTCTATAAGGTCATGATTGACTCCAAGGTGAAAGTCGCACCAACCGCTCTTTTCGTGGTTACTGTGATGCTGTGGAGCATTGGCTCTGCCTGTGGTGAGCAATCTCCCTTCCCAAGCTGACTGCAGGATAGGTGTATGGGTGAGTGAAGCAGAGGCAAGCTCAGGACTTGGCTGTGTCCCACTTACTTGGGCCAGGGACCCCATTCTCTCACTTATGCAATGGAGCTCACCATAGCCTCGTAGTGTTGGTTTGGGCATTGGATGAGATAACTCATGTGAAGCACCTGACCCTGGAGCTAGCTCATAAAACAATCTCAGGAAATGTGAGCCTGGTGGTTGCTGTCACTGCCTCACCCCGTAGCTCCTTGGTTAGCTCTAAGCTCACCTGTAGTTGAGGTGGAGAGTTCCAGGCCCCTTCCCTGGGGCCTCTATCTCTTTGTCTATGAGACATCTGCAGGCCTTAGGCACAGTCCAACCCAAGCATGAGACAGCAGGAAGTGCCAGGAATTTAATGCCTCCAGGGACCACCATGGCCTCCAGGCACCACTAGAAGGGCCATGAAGGATGTTAGGGGATTAGCACTCCTTTTCCTGGTCCTTGGTGGGACAATTCTGAAGCTGCTTCTGCAGGGTTTCCTTAGAGATACCTCAGGTGACAACAGCTGCCTAACATACTGCTAGTGTTTTCTCTTCTTCTTTTTTTTTTTTAATTTTTTTAATTTTTTAAAATTTTTATTAAATCATAATTGTGTACATTGGTGCGATCATGGGGCACAATATGCTGACTTTATATACAATCTAAAATATTTTCATTTAACTATTTAACATAGCCTTCATGGCCTTTAAATCACTATACGAAGACATTTATATTCTACTTTTAGTAATTTTCACTTCTACCCTTGTAAGATGCACCATGTTTTCTCTTCTTTTCCTACACCCTCATTTGCAATTCCTGGGATCACCTCCCAAATAAACTCCCTGCACCCATGTGCTTGAATCAGATCCTGCTTTTGAGGAAAGCCCATCTCAAAACTATGAATAATAGCATAGTGAACTGATAAATTGTTAAAGGAAGAATTAACCCCAAGGATAAAATCCATCCTTGCCATATAAATATATATAGAGTAGAACCTCCATAGTTGACCACCTCCCTACACTGACCGCCTCCTTAAATGGACCTAATCTTCATAGACTGGACACGCACCACCTGTATCAGTACAGTAGGCCTAGTTCCTTATGTTGACCACCTCTGTAGATTGACTGGCTTGTTACAGTCCCTTGAGTGGTCAAGTAACAGAAGATCTAATGTATATTTTTGGTGCCTGAATTAAATAATGAAAGAATAAAGACAGACACAAATGTAAGACCAAAACTCTTTGTGAAGTCAAGACTTCATAAGTCTTGAGGAGAAGGGGGGGGCGTGGTGGGCACTTGGAGAAAAGTGTGATCTGAGGTTGAGAACAGGATGGTCAAAGCCACCCTCAGGGAAGTTGCATATTCTTAGACGCAAGTAGAAGATTCTCTGAGTCACAGTAGTTCAGCTGTTCCTCAAATTGGACCTCAGAACACCATGCTGGTGGCCAGGAAGTTGAGGAGAGTGGGAGGAAGGATGCACAGGCACAACTGGAGCATGGAGTTAGAAAACCATCCAGAGTATCAGACATTGGGAGGTTGGGACGGTTTCCGGAAACCAGGATATGAAGAATTTCCCCAGCGAGCACCTCCCGCCCCTTCCCTGAGCTCTTCCCACACCTGTCCTCCTGGTTCCCCTGCAACACAGACCTTCCTCATGAAGTTTCCTCTGCTTAGACGGGTTTCACCATTCCAGACTTTTCATTTATTTAACTCCTTGTCATTTTCAGATCCCAGATGAGCAAAGTCAGGGTAGGAGCCAAGTCAGGAAGTCAGGAGGAGCGCGTTCTGGCACTGAGTGTAAAACATGGGAAAACTCTATTAGGAATATAGATACACAAACCATAATAAAAGGAAATCCTCGGGAAAGCTTAGATAAGGCAAAAGCTCAAAGAGCAACTAAAAAGCCTCACCTTTCTAACCTGAAGCTGGAATTATGGCATAACTTCGTGATCACATTTTCTATCAGAAAAATTTGGCAATATGCATATTGACTAGAGCTCAATAGCTGGTAAGAAGACAATGTGCTTCATTTACGCACTTGTTCAGTCTTTCACAAGACATCCACTGGGTTCCTCCTGAATACAGTACTGTTGGCTAGAGGCTTTGCAAGATGTAAAGAATGTAAAAAAAGTGCATGCATTGTGGAGTATAGTGGAGACCTAAGGTATATGCACAGATGACTGTCCTATGATAAAGACAATGTTCTATGTTGGAAAGAAGCCTGTGCAGAATAACATGAGAAATCTGAAGACGCTCGAGGAGCTTGAGCACGTGGTCACCATTGCTGCATGGCTTCCACTGCTTTTCTGATTTTTTCTGAGGTCAAAAAGTGTCCTTGCATGTCCTTTTCTCCATGCAAGGAAAATCTCCCTTTGGAAACAAAGGGGACTTTGCTTTATGTAAACTGTGTCATGATCTTCGGCAGAAGAAGATGCCTTTTTTTTTTTAGTGTCCTACCACTCATGCTCTTCAGCCCCAATCCCTTCTGGGTTGCACCCTCCACCTGGGGCCGTTGTTCATGGTCACCCACTTTTTGCCCACTCTCTGATTACTCACACTAAACCCGCAGGGGCCCATTTCTCTAGGGATTGATTCTTCTGATTAATCTGTTCCAGGTGTGTGAACCACAGGACTTCTAACGACAAGAACTTACTCCTAATTTGGATGTGTGGATGGGTGTCCTGAGATTTTGTAGGTAGCTTTTTTCATCTCTCTGGTCTTGCAAATGAGGATGGGAAAACAGGAGTAGCAGAGGAGAAATTAATTTGCATAGTTTGTTTTACTGTATGACAAGACAAAGCCACGAGCTTTCAAATATGTATTTGATGGGATTCTAAGTTATAATGCAAATCACTCTAGGGGGTTTAAATCATAGGACATTTGTCAAGTGATACGGTAGCCCATGGAACTCCTAGGAACATACCCCAGAGCAGGCCTGCCAAGGGAGCTGCAGCCTTTACTGTGATCAGGAAGCTGGTGACATGGACGCTGGTCCCAGGATCGGGCCTGTCTAGTGATCCATGCCCACAAAAGGAACACCAGCACTTGGCCTCTTTCCCCCATAACCCATGGGGGTGCTTTCAATGTACAGAATCTAAATTATAGGGGAGGCCAGGAAATAAATTCTTCTCTGAGAAGGTGGGATATTATATTGTAGGTAACTTTCAAATTATGGAAAGGAGCTCCCAGAGATTTAGGGAAGTGACAATTGCAAATGTCCTCTTCACAAATAGGAATCCCAACATTTTGAATCTTTCATTTCCGTATGCATGAGTTCCTCTAAACTCTGTTAGGCAGGTACTAGTTCCTCCCCTTTTAAAGGTAAGGAAGAATTTACAGAGAATCAGATAATTCATACAGTTAGAATTGTCTTTAAAACTTAACGTAGTCTGATTCACCCTCCCAACCCCCACTGATTTCGTTGGCATTGATTTTGGTTGCATTAAAGAATATTTGTCTTCTCTGGCTTCTGAGACAGTCTCAAAAAGCAACCATCACTTGGAAACTTAGTTGTTAAGTGGATACTTTTGATCATGAGAGTAGAACCTAGAAATATTTGTGAAAATACACGAGCAACATTATTTCCCTCAAAGAACCTAGCAAAAGGAAACTAAGAAAATCCGACTGACCTCCTTCCCTATAGAGAAGCTTTGATTGGGATTGTGCAAAATTGGGGCCGGTGGGTGCCTCACACTTGTTGTTCAGGCTTTTACGGTAAAGCTGTGCTAATGTCTTTAATCACGCCCGAAGAAATGACAAGCTGAGTTCTGTGTGCTGAGGAGGCCGAACTTTTATCAAGTGCTAGGGTCTTTAGGAGACAGCATGGGAGAAATATAAAACAGGCCCAAGGAAGGTTCATGGTCTGCTTTGTTTCACTTTTTTTCTTTCTACCAAGATATAAGTGAGATCTTTCTATAAAGACCAAAATGGCTCCACAAGAATTGCCGTAGTAGACAAGAGGTCTTTTTACTTTTTATGTGATGCATTCGTATTAAAAACACATGTTGGAGGCCAAAGTAATTTTCTTTACAGACAATGAATCTTACCACTGGTTTGAACAATTTTTTAAAATGCGAATGCTTTACCCCTCCTCGCGATTGGTGGGACTAGGAAAATTGCAAGAAAAAAAAAAAGGAGAAAAAAGCAGAAACAGAATGAAAGTGTTTGAAAAGTTGCAAGAGAGCCTTCAAAAGCCAGGGATTCTATTGCTTAGGAAATTTTGGTTACCATCTCTTGCAACATATTATATTTGTTGTTATTCAAAATGTTAGGAATTTGGTAATTTAACAATTTTTTTTTAAATTAGAAAAAAAAGCAAGTGATTAGGGGGTTGAAGGGACAGAAACATTTCAGGATGATCTTGCTCTAGTCTAGGATGGTCCCTCTTTGCTGTTGTTTTTGTTTGCATCCGGCAATGATCAAAGCAGTATCTTTAAACAAAAGTGAAAAGTTGCTGTGACCTTCACTGTCAGACTCAATTTGAACTGGGCCACGGGACTTTGCATTTTATTTTTTAAATTAGCTGTTCCTGTCTCTTGGTGTTTGTCTACAGGCGGTCCCCACTGCATGAAAAAGACATACACTGGGTTGCTTTTATTTCACAGGATGTTATCTTTATTCCCAAATAAACAGCACCGCGCGCTACCTTGTAAAAAACGCTCTGAATCAAAGTCCGACTCACTGACATTGTGTGAATTTTATATTCAGGCTTTATTAATATATAAAGCGATTTTGTCTTTGAGTCAGAGTGATTTTGGTCAATGTCTCTCTCTCTTTCCCCGTCTCCTGGCTAGAAGAGAGAATGTTTTTCCTTTTCTGGCTTTTCGTTGTTGTTGTTGTTGTTGTTGCCTCCCTCTTGAATTCTTAGGCATTATTTTGTTAATAGCTTGTGGAATTGTGAATTTCAAATCCCAAAGCAAAGATGGACCTGGACACCCTCTACCCCAGTTCCTCTGAAAACGTGAAGGAAGCTGAACCCTGGAGAGATGAAATGACTTTCTCAAGGTCACACAACTGGTTGACAATCTGCACATTTTCCCTGTGAATCTCCTTCCTCTATACCAAGGAGCTGAGATGCAGAGAGAGGCCACGAGTCAAGGGAAGGCTGCCTCCTTCCATAAGTGAGCCCATCAGGGAGTCAAAATGGGTCATAAAGGCTTTAATTTGCAAAATTAGTTTTGATTCCCAAACAGGGCAATGTAACAACCATAAGATTTAAAGGTAGTGATTCTCTTTTGCTGGCTTTCTTGGCAGTATTGATCACTTTTATGAAGCAGGAGCTGAGAAACATTTCAGAAACATATTTTGCCCACTTGGGGACAGCAGTCCTCAACTGGGACCTGCCAATCCTCTTAAGGGAAACTGCACCTAATTCTCTATTTTGGACTGAAGTTTGGAAATGTTCTGTCATATTCAGCTGTACAACTACTCTTCCCCAGGGAAAAAACAGGGATTTACCCTCTCTTTGTATTCCCTTAAGTATTGCTTTGTTTTTCTAGTAGACAAATCAGGTTTTCACAAATAAAGTAAGGATGAATTTGATAGGAGCTGAAAAAGAGGGGGCAAAGAGGATTGCGAGTTGATTTAGTTCAGACTGGGAAAGCTGGGCTGGTGTTAGACCTCGCCTTCTTTTCCTTTGCATCTATGTGCCCTGTAATTTACTGGAAGTTGTGGATTATTATGGTGCGAAGAAGCCCATCATCATGACACAGTCCACCTGAAAACCCTGCATTAAAAGCCGCCCCAACTGTGATCACCTCCTGTCTGCTGAAGCTCTCTGACCATCTTTTGTGTTAGCTTTGTCTGCTTGTGTGTGGAAGAGTTGAATATTGAATTATTCCTCCCGAATGCAAATGCTAGATTAACTCATATGTCATCTGTTTACAAGACACTGTGATACTGGCTTTCTTTTCCAGTGGATGAGACAACGCGCAGCAGTATTTCAGGAGGGCATAATAATGTAACGTGGGGCCCTAAAATACCATGTGATACAGTGCAATTCATGAAAACATAATCATTTCCTTTCAAAATGCCAAATGGAGTTTCAGTGCTGAAGAACCTGACTTGGGCCAGCCATTGTTACAAATGGAAATCGCCCGTTGTCATTGCAACATCTAAGACCGTGCAGAGATCAGCAGCCGTTCTCCCCAGAATGGGGCATCTTTCAATATTCAGGTCTTCCTGGGGGTTCTAGGACATGGTCTGAGCTTCTTTCTATTTTATTTATGATTCTCAGTCTTGTAAAAGACTAGTTACCAGACTTGTACCTACTGAGCTGTTCTCGTATAAGACGCCCAAAGCCTCACGTGTGTGAAGGAGGCAGGATTGGAGGACAAGCCCCTTTGCTGGATTTAATTAGGGACATAGTTTTGATTTCTGCAAGATGTCAGAAGTTAGGATCAGCCTCTGTCACAGGCCCAGAGGGCCTGTTTCTGGCAATGCAGAGAAAGAGAATCTTCTCGGACTCTGTCTTATTAAAAAGGTGCAGGGGGGGAGGGGAGGCAGAAAAGGGATGGGTATGCCCCCACTTAATGCGCACAATGTTAGGGTGTATGGGGGTGGGACACAATTATAAGAGGGACTCTATCTAACAAATGCAAACATTCTAACCTAATTCTTTGTACCCTCAAATTAACCTGAAACAATAAAAAAAATGCAGGACAACCCCCCCCAAGTACCTCATATCATAACTTACATGATACTAGGAAGCTCCTTTCACAGTTTCGGTATTAGCATCTTTTCCTAGGAGGCTAGTTCAAGTTTCTGGAGGCTTCAGTGTACAAGGTATCAAGGAAGATACAGCTGTTCTCCCTTTCGCCCCTCATCCTGTTCTGATTGTTAGTGGTTGGAATAAGGAGGGCGAAGAACAAAGAAGAAACTTTAGCACAGGAGTGGAATAACGGGGGTTATTTTATACTTTAAAGAGAAGGGGACATGTCCCCTCTACCAGAGGACTCAGCGTCTTTCCAATCACTTCTTCCACTGGTAAATATATTTAGGGAGAAGTGCATTTAGATGCCATCTTTCCTCATTTATTCTTCAAACAGTAATACAGCACATTTTGGGTTTCAGTATATTGCATTTTAAAACTAATGATGCATTCATTCTAGAGCAAATCTTATTTCTAAGCCCTAATTTAATAGAATTAAACTCTAAGCTGAATTGGTTTTATGAGATAAAACTCTGAAGTTGATAACTGCATTTAGGAATAGTTCAGGTATTGAGTTTCTCATTTGCTTCCTGAGCATGGAAATCCCTCAGATAATCAATATTGACTACCTTTAATTGGTAGGAAAGGCTCTTACTGAGTTTTCTATCTTCGGCTGAAGGAATTACCTCTGCACATTGGGTGTCTGTGCAGCTCTCTGGTTGGTCACACAGAAAACCCCTGGGCTTGAGTTCATTTGAAGTCAGACATTTGTTCCTGATCAGGTTTTGACCACAGCTACCTCCAGCTTTGGTCAAACAGCAACGGGGCATGGAAACTTTTTTTTTCCCTGTATGCCTTATTGCCTTATATATACAATTTGTGGGTTTAGTTTTGGTTTTCTTTGAGGGCTGTAAACTTAGTCTTTGTTGCAGACATTATTGTTTTCAGTGGGGGCAGAGGGCAGACTGGTCAAGGTGAGATCAGGAGCTTTCTAAAGGTTGGGAAAATTCCTGATGACGGCCTAACCCTGTAAATCAGCTCTAATACCTTCTGAAAATGAAAATCCTGCTAATTGTTAAATGAAGTATTCACAGATGCTACAGGCAGTTGGGAATGGATTTCTCCAAATCCATTAAAAATCAGATGGTGGCTTATTTTGGTATAAGAAATATGATGCTGATGTGAATTTAGAATTCAGGCAAATGTGTATTTTCCCTTGGGAGCAGAGGGTACTCACTAATCTCATCCCTGATCCAAATCTAAGAAAGACCTTTTTTGTCCTTTGCCAGCTTAGGGAAGGGGAGGATGTTATTTAATGGAATTAAATTTGAATACTATCGAATGGTACTGCATCTAACCTTGTTTTTCAGAAATAAGGCAATTTAAAGTTTTTATTATTTATTTTTTTATTATCAAGGTAAGACATAGTTAATGTAAAACATCCTTTTAGAACTATGGAATAACACACAAAATAAAAATACCATCTACACAAAGTCACTGACAATATTAGAGGGTATATATCTTTCCCTTTTTTTTCTCTCTGTATGTATATGTGTGTATGTATATATATATCCATGCTTTTGTACAATTTACAAAATTAGAATCAAAATGTACATATTCCTTTGCAAACTGCCTTTTAAATTTAAGGTTACATTGGAAACATTTCCCTGTGTTATTAAATATACTTTTACAACATGGTTTTGTAGTAACTCCACGGCATGGACGCACTGTAATTTATTTAACTGATTCTCTGTTTATTGGACATTTATTTTCTTCCAGATTTCTTGGTATTATAAATGATGCCACGATACATGACCTTGAAGATAGATCTCATAAAATAGTTTTTAACCGGCTCAGTGCCCTTTGCTCAGTGGTTAGGGAATCAGCCACATACACTGGGGCTGGTAGGTTAGAACCTGGCCCTGGTTTCCTAAACAACAACAATGACAACTGCAACAAAAAAAATAGCCAGGCA
>CAUYRH010108312.1:0-10717 GCA_963574655.1 Perodicticus potto
CACTATCGCCAACTTCTCAGCGCTCGGGCTGGAACCGGGGCGCGACGTGGACCTGGAGCAGCTGGAGCAGGAGAACTGCCTGGATGGCTGGGAGTTCAGCCAGGACGTCTACCTGTCCACCATCGTGACCGAGGTGGGTGCCAGGACGGCCGCGGAGGGAACCGTCGCTGTCTTTGAACACGCACTCCCCCCCTCACCCTCAGTGCACTCTGGATGCTTTCACTCCCTGTCTCCAACACACAGCACTACTGATGGGTATCCTCCAGGCAGACTGTGCCCCTCACAGCACAGATCAATCTGTCCTCCCATTCTGATGGCCTCGCTGAAGGCCCTCCAGGGCCGTGAGGGGTTCAGCACTTCCTCTGGCTGGAGCTAGGAAAGGTGAGGCAGGGCTTGGACTAAGGGTCTGTCCCCGTTTTTCCTTCAGTCTCTTGACATCTGGTCTGAAAAAGAGGAAATACTCATTTTTCCTGAACTTTTTAAGTTAAAGAAGCATGTGTATAAAACTGCCTCTTCCCTCTTCTCTGATTACTCCTTCCCCTACCCATCCTCAACCCAGAGTGACAACCTGGTCATGTCCTGTAAGGAACTGCTCATCTTTTGGACATGATCAGTTGTCAGTTCATGCATCTGAATATGTGTTCTGGGTGACTTGTTGAACTGGAATGTTTTCTAAGGTATTCTGAGGCAAAGTCGTTTATTGCCTTCCTCTGTTCTTAGGGAGTGAGGGAAATCTTTCTCATTTCCCAGCCCCTTGGATTTTCCTTCTGGGTGGCTTTGTCTCCTAGAGGAGCTATGTTGTTGGAGCTGGATTTGTGCCATGATGTGATGTTAACGCCCCAGGGCATGTGCATGTTCTTTACATCTTGCTGGAATAGGGGAACTCTAACTCCCTAGAGTTTCAGCTGAACTAGAAAAGCTGGGCAGTGAAAGAGCTTTCCTTGATAGTCACTAGGCCACCAGGTTCACTCACTGATCAGGGTTAGGGATTTGCAAATTAGAAAAGGCTTTCTAGAGAGAAGGGGTGTTCAGCTCAGCAGATACTGAGCTGAAGATCCAGTTGCAACAGCTAGGAATTACCCAGCAGGAGGACAGAGTTCACAGAAAGGGATCCCCAGGGGAAGGTGCCCCAGCTCCTGGTATCCTTCAAACTTGGCTGGACATAGATACAGAGGTTTCCCACTGGGGCCTCAGACAGGCAGCTCAGAAGTCCTAGCTACATTTCTTCTGGGCTCATCACTCTTTAAGGGAGTCTGAAAGGTGCTTTTGGCGACTCAGGTGTGTGTGCACCAGCATGTTTTCTCTGCATGTTTGGGAAATTGATGTCCCCAGCGCCTGTATATACTTATTCCACGTATGTAGTAGGAATGTGACCTGAGCCCAACTGGGACTTCTCAGCTAGTGACATCATTCTAGTGTCCTGAAACATCATTACTTGACAAAAGTGGAGGAAACCAGCTGTGATTTGTGACCCATGATTCCACAGAGAATTGGAACCTTCATTTGTCATATATCCTGGGTCCTAGACCCATAAGTGAGTCTTTTACCTTCGTGCAAGCCAATGAAAACTGAGGGCAGAGGCTGTCCTTGGGGCAGGCAGAGGCCACAGAGGAGAATGTGAAACAGGAGTCCCTACAAATTCTGCTTGTGACTACCCAAAGAGGAGGAAGGAAGTGAAGGCAGAAGAAACTCATGGCACCCCCTGGGTTCTGACCCTGACCCCTGAGAATCCCCGGGCTTACTCTTGTCATTTACTCCTGCCTTCTGTGAGTGGTGGTAGCAAAAGGGTCTGAGCCTACCTGCTGCCAATGTCTGTCTTACATTTTTATAGACTATTTATTTAGCTGTCTTAACAGTTTCCTAAGAGTTGTGTGCCCTCTCACCTACTTACAAGTTGTCTATCTTTGCAGGAGGCAAGATTAATGCTTTACTTAGTTCTGGTTTGGGATGCTGGAATGTTTGGCTTTGAAAGTTCAAAGCTGCTTTTTCCTCTCAGGAGAGTAGTAACTGTTGGAAACTGCTGCATCAACATTCTAATGGCTTTTTCTAAGGCTCATTTTCTTTCAATCCACAGCTGGTCCACTGACTACTGCAGCTAGCTAGCTAGGACTGCTAAATGCCTCCAGGCCTGCCCTCTGCCTCAGATCATACATAGAGATGTTTCTAAGTATAGTCGTATTAAATTCCTATTCATATTTTTCTTTTATTTTCCTTTCCTTTTTTTTTTTTTAAACAGGGTCTCACTCTGTCTCCCAGGCTACGGTGCAGTTGTGCACTCATAGGCACTGCAGCCTCAAACTCCTGAGCTCAAATGATGCTCATGGCTCAACACGCCTAAGTAGTTAGGACTACAGGTGCAGGCTACCATGCCTGACTAATATTTTAAATTATTTTTTGTAAAGGCAGGGATCTCTCTATTTTGCCCAGCCTGGTCTTGAACTTCTGACCTCAAGTGATCCCCCCCCCCATCTCAAAGTGCTAGGATTATAGGTGTAAGCCATCACTTGGGCCCCTGTTCATATTTTTCAACCAAAGACTTGAACCTCAGGTCTCCTGGTTTTTTTTTTTCCCCCCTTTGTTCAAGTTAAAATACATACATGTATTAAACTTTGTGGTAGATTTAGATCTTTGCAACTTCCTCAATTTCTGTCACGATGTTGGATTCAGAAATTTTTTATAGACTGGGTTAATGAATGATTGAAGAAATCATCTCTAATGTTTGAGGACTAAAGAAAAACCGACAGTTTAATTTTTAGAAGGAAAAGTTAGGGGTGGCCAAAAAGGATTGACTGAATATTTTAAAGGAAATGTGATTTCCTACCTCATTAACTGGAGTTTGGTGCTGGGTGGAACAAGATGTTGGCATTGGCAGAAGGAAGGGGACATTATGAGATGAAAGAGGTTAGTGCTCCTGTGTTTTGGGAATAGTTTGACGGTCCACATCCTTCTAGGCTGCCCCCTCCTCTGGCCCCTCAGTCATCCTTGATGTGCTGGGGAATCAGCCAGCCCATCTTGTAGTGCTTCTCAGCCCAGGACAGCCTCTTCCTCTGGGAACCTGGGTGATTTCTAGGTTGCCTAGCCCACCCACTTTTTACTTTCCTCATAGCTTAGCCCAGTTTCCTTTCTAAAGTTTCCTTTAAAACTTCTAAGCTGCAGCTCAGTGCCCGTAGCTCAGCAAGGAGGGTGCCAGCCACATATGCCGAGGCTGGTGGGCTTGAGCCTGGCCTGGGCCTACTAATCAACAATGACAACTCCAACCAAAAAAAATAGCTAGGCGTTGTGTTGGGCTCCAGTAGTCCCAGCTACTCAGGAGGCTGAGGCAAAAGAATCATTAAAGCCCAAGAGTTGGAGGTTGCTGTGAGCTGTGATGTCACGGCACTCTACCAAGGGCAATGTAGTAAGATACTGTCTCAAAAAAAAAAAACAAAAATCTTCTCAGCTGGCACCCAGGAGCCCAAGCCTCTTCAGCAGAGATAGGAAGAAAGCAAGGCAATGCAGGATCTAGCGGTCTCTGCTTCCCAGAGCCGCCTGTCTCAGTCCTCAGCAGGACTCCCACTGTCTATTATCCTGACTAGCTTTTCTTTTCTTTTTTTTTCTTTTAATTTTATTTATTTATTTTTTTATCAGATCATAGCTACGTACATTAGTGAAATCAAGGGGTACAATGTGCTGGTTTCATATACAATCTGAAATGTTTTCATCAAACTGTTTAACATAGCCGTCATGGCATTTTCTTAGTTATTGTATGAAGACATTTGTATTCTGCATTCAGTAAGTTTCGCCTGTACCCTTCTAAGATGCACCATAGGTGTGGCCCCACCATGGACTAGCTTTTCTCCCTTATACATAGATAGTCCTGGAAAATGAGAGAGTCTCCGCTGTTATCCACAGATCTAACTGAAGGAAAAGCCCCAGCAATCTGGGAGTTGGGCTGGGCTAGAACAACCAGAGTGACCTGGAGCTTGTGCCTCACTGCTGTGCCAGTGCTAACTTCTCTCACTCAGGCGAAGCACAGACCCTCATCCATCAGACCTTTGCATCTTTTGGCAAGCCAGAAAAGCCACCTGCTGGGCCCTGCAGCCCTCTGTGCATGCACAATAGTTGACACAGCTGACTGTGAATGGTCAGATGGAGCCTCTCTCTACCTAGCTGAAAACTGTCACACTGGATCAAAATTCTGACAGTTGTCACAAAGCAGGGAATCAGGGAACAGAGAAAATAAATGTATTCTAGAGATTGAAGTTCAGAGTTCATTTGGACTTTGGGCAGCCAAGCAAGGACTAGGCCCAAAGGTTACTATGATTGAAAGTTGACAACTTTTTAATTTTTCCATTCATTCACTCACCTGTGTACCAAGCAACTCCTGAGCTTCTCCTCCGTACAAGGCACTGCCAGGACATAGGATATGATAGCAAATTCCTCTTTTTCTTTGCGCTGACAACCTTGAGGCGAAGGTTCACCATCAGCTGTAGCAGGAGGCAGAACGAAATGTGTGTAGGAATACATGGCATGCTGTAACGCTGTGTTTGCCAGTGTGTTTGACCATTGATGCAGTCAGGCTAGGTACATCTCAGGGAAGAACTTCTGCCTTCTGGGCACAGACCCTGTGTCTTTTCCCTTGCAGCCGATTCACAGGTAAGAACATTTAGTCCCAGGGAACTATGTCATCTCTCTACTTCCCATACCTGAGAAGAAGCACTAATAAAGTATGAGGTACAAGAGGCACAAGTCTCCCTCTTTTTAAAAAGTTTAACAACTTTATCAAGGTATAAATTATATAAAACCTGCATATATCTAAAGTATGAAATTTGAAAAACGTGGCACGTTTATCTATACACCTGTGAAGCCATCACCATTTGAAAGGCACATTTCTGATCAGGAAGAAGGGCAAGTCTAGGCCCCTTGCCAGAGTTGCTCCCAGGTATTCTTGAGGTTGAATCTGCTTTTGCAGCTCACCCAGCTGAGAGGTAATGGTGCTAGACTTGTGACCTGAGTCCTAACCCCACACATTCAAGCTGGTCTGTAGTTACTTTAGTTCTACCTGGGGAGCGAGCAGCTCAGTATAGGAATACCCCACTCTCAGGGCTGTACACAGCAAGGGGTACCTAGCCTGTGCTCTATAGGCTTCTCCTCCCATCTCTTCTAAGGGGGATTCAGGCCACATCCCAGAGCCCATGCAATCCATCTGATAGGTGACAGGTGGGTGGATGGATTGTCTGGGTGGGACCAAATGCATGCCTGCCCTCGTTCATTTTTGAGACTCATCACCTTTCCTGATTCCACTCATAGCCCCCCCCAAAGCTAGTAGAAAAGAAGCGTTAATCCATGTTTGCTTTCTCAAACCCAGGCCCTGAGAGTTGGCAAGGACTGTTGGCAGTGGGTAGAGGGCCAGTTACTCCAAGAGGTCACACACTTGCCTAGACTAGGGAAGGGCTGAGCCAAATGGCTGGGGACCCTGAGAAATGCACTGGTGTCTGTCCCAGGATGAGCAATATAGTCATCCTGTCCCCTTCAATCCCAGAACTCACTGCAGACACCCAGGTGAATCTCTAACCTAACTCAGCCCTGTTTGTCCCCAACCCTCATGATAGACCTGTAGAGAAACAGCTGCTGACCCTTTGTTCTTTTTTTTTTTTTTCAATCTTTTTTGCTACAAAATTAATACATGCTAGCTGGAATTAGATCCCTTCATATTCAGGGGTGGCAATAGCTATAATCTGGCCCCTGAAACTCAACCTCACACCCAGAGGCCAGCACCCTATCATCAATTCCCTCAGCTCTGTCTCCCCCACTACTCCCAGTCCTGGTTGTTTGTGGATGGGGTCTGCCCTAGGGGCACTCACCCACCTACCAGAGAGATGGTATCTGGGTTCTGATACCTCAGAGTGTGGCAGCCTGAGCATTCAAGCTGTGATGCTCCGATACTCTTGACTCCTGCTGTCTGGGCTTCCTTTTCCCTGGGTTGGAGAGCCAGCAGCATGCCTGACTGCAAGGGTGTTTTGTGTCCAGCCTGCAGGCTGCCCTATGACCCCTCTGAGAGGTGCCCGGAGGCTGCAGGCACATACTTCCCAGCAGAACAGAGTAGGCTTGTTTTTCCCTCTATTGCTGGGAAAGAGCTGCACACTCTTGTTCTAGGGAACCGCACACTCTCCCTGCCTCTGTTCATTAGTGGGAAACTGGCAGGCTCCATGGAGGGCAGACTAGTAGCCTAGTGCCCAATAGGCAAGGGTCTGAATTCCCAGGATGATGGCTGTTCACATCCATCATCCTGGGAATGCAAAGGTTATTTATTACTGAGCACCATCTCTCTGTTCTGGAAAACATTTTTCTAGAACAATGAAGTTTCTTGTTTTGGCTTTTTTCCTTCTTTTGGCTCCTTCTGAGGCTGGGGTGGCCTACTATCTAAGCCGCCTGGCTACTTCCCCACACGCCCCACTCCCTTGCAGACCTCTTTCTCTGTTCATGGTAACTACAGACGCAACCACACATTGAATGCTGGGAATTCAAGCAGTGCAGCCTCTTCCCTACCCCAGTCGCTGTTTTACAAGTGGAGAAATTAAGGCAGCATTCCTCACAGATATTTGTGGGGAAATAATTGTCTGAAGTTGGACAACTATTTAAAGTAGAGTGGAACCAGTTTCCTTGCTCCCAGCTCAGAGCTTTCAGCTATAACTGGGCCTAGTACTATTGATGTGTAGCTTCAGGGATTCCAGCTCTAAATATCAAAAGAAGGATCTATGGGTGCCGCCTGTGGCTCAAAGGAGTAGGGCACCGGCCCCATATACCGGAGGTGGTGGGTTCAAACCCAACCCCAGCCAAAAAAAAAACAAAGAAGGATCTGTGGGTCATTGGCAGTGGGAGCCTGAGCAGGGCTGAAGGGACAGGTCCAGATGGTGCATCAGACTCTTGCTGGATGCCTTGACCCCTGGAGCCCCAGAACCTCACTCCAGAGCACTGTGTACCATTCTTGCCAGTGACCTGAACCCCAATGAGCAAGGGCACCTTGCCTCTTCCACAGCCCTGGGCTCTACTTAAAATTATAGGAGTGCACACCAGAGGCCTTGCCTTCTCCTGGGTCAGCATGTGGGCAGGATACTTGCTCCCTGCCTGTCTTCCCTCCTCAAAATGGACATAAGCCAGAGAGGTTCACAAAGCTGTGAGGACAAAGTGGGGAGGGAGCCTGCCCTTTCTGTAATAGGCACCCTTCCTACCCTGGTGAGCCATCACCTACCTAAATGAGTTCACACACCCAGAGCATGCAGGGAAACAGGATGTTCTGGCTTCATTTTCTAGGAAGCCTTCAATTTAAAACCTTTTAGGGCTCGGCGCCTGTGGCTCAAGCGGCTAAGGCGCCAGCCACGTACACCTGAGCTGGTGGGTTCGAATCCAGCCTGGGCCCGCCAAACAATAATGAAGGCAGCAACCAAAAAAAATGGCCGGGTGTTGTGGCGGGCCAGCTACTTGGAAGGCGGAGACAGGAGACTCGTTCGAGCCCAGGAGTTGGAGGTTGCTGTGAGCTGTGAGCTGTGACACCATGGCACTCTATCCAGGGTGACAGCTTGAGGCTCTGTCTCAAAAAAAAAAAAAAACCAAAACCTTTTAGAAGAAGTGAATGATACACCCCTTTGCTCCTCTTACAGTGGAACCTGGTGTGTGAGGACGACTGGAAGGCCCCGCTCACGGTCTCCATGTTTTTCGTGGGCGTGCTGTTGGGCTCCTTCATTTCAGGGCAGCTCTCAGACAGGTAAGGTGTCTGTCTCCTGCAGTGGCAGGGGATCTCAGCACAGAGCACATGCCTGACCCTTGACTTCAGTTGGTGGTACTCTCAGCCCAGGGTCTTGTATTTAAAAGAAGAGGAAGGCTCGGTGCCTGTGGCTCAACAGGCTAAGGCTCCAGCCACGTACACATGAGCTGGAGGGTTTGAATCCAGCCTGGACCCGCCAAACAACAATGACAGCTGCAACCAAAAAATGACTGGGCATTGTGGCAGGCGCCTCTAGTCCCAGCCACTTGGGAGGCAGAGGCAGGAGACTCACTTGAGCCCAGGAATTGGAGGTTGCTGTGAGCTGTGATGCCACGGCACTCTCTCCAGGGTGACAGCTTGAGGCTCTGTCTCAAAAAAAAAAAAAGAAGAGGAAGCTGTGTCTATAGGATAGACTTTGTACCACGTATGAAGAAGCAATGTTCCCCACTCCCTAATTCTTGCTGAGTAAAGAAACCTGAGCTACCAAAGCCAAATATATCCACAGTCCAATTCACTGGGTAGTATCCTATGATTGACTTCTGCACTAGCTTGGATTGCTTTTCCTGGAAATGTGACTCTTTCCTGCCCTGAGCATGGGAGAGATTGTATAAGGACATGTACATGTGATATATTCTAGATCTTTAGGCAGTACCATGGTGGCCACCTCTGTATTCCCAAGAAGACCAGTGTTTTTTTTGTTTGTTCTTTTTTTTTTTTTTGTAGAGACAGAGTCTCACTTTATCGCCCTTGGTAGACTGCCGTGGCATCACACAGCTCACAGCAACCTCCAACTCCTGGGCTTAGGCGATTCTCTTGCCTAAGACTCCCAAGTAGCTGGGACTACAGGCGCCCGCCACAACACTGGGCTATTTATCTGTTTTTTTGCAGTTCAGCCAAGGCCGGATTTGAACCCACCACCTTCAGTATATGGGGCCGGTGCCCTACTCTATGAGCCACAGGCGCCGCCCAAGACCAATGTTCTTTGTAAAGTGAAAGGAAATCTCACTAGCCAGTAGTAGCATGTTGAGCAGAACTCTTGTGTCCACAAGGCTAATGCCCCTTAGCTAAGTGGCCTGTGGCTATGTTGCTTACTTGATGGGGGTGAGAAAGAATGCTTATTTGACACATTTCTCGTAAGCAGGTTATTTGTATAATTCCAAAGCTTTTAACTCAAGGACCATTAATGGTGGAAAAAATCCAAAATCCCTTGAAATTATATACAAAATGTTAAGAGATTGTATGTGAGCATTTGGAGGGAGAAAGGTCTGTAGTTGTCACAAAGTTCTCAGAAGAGTTTGTATCTTCCTGTCTGGAGCTTCTGGGTCAGTCAAAAAAGCCTGAGAGGAACAGAGCAGCCTTTAGCAAGTCTTTGGTCACACTGGCCCACGTGAGAACATTTACAGATCAGCGGGGCACTCATTAGAGAGGAATCCCAGCATCCTTCTGGCAGATTGGGGGCTCTAACAGAGAAGTTCAGGGCGACAACATTATCCTGCCCGGGGAACAAAGCAATTTTTTTTTTTTGGAGACAGAGCCTCAAGCTGGTGCCCTGGGTAGAGTGCTATGGCGTCACTGCTCACAGCAACCTCCAACTCCTGGACTTAAGCGATCTCTTGCCTCAGCCTCCCAAGTAGCTGGGACTACAGGCGCCCGCCACAACACCTGGCTATTTTTTGGTTGTACTCATCATTGTTGTTTGGGAGGCTCAGGCTGGATTTGAACCTGCCAGCTCTGTCTGGTGTATGTGGCTGGGGCCCTAGCCCCTTGAGGTACAGGCGCTGAGCTAAGAACAAAGCAATTTTAATCTGTAGCCCAGTTATCTGGCACGTTTACCTACCTCTGTAGGATTATTGTCTTTTCCCGAAAAGTCCCTCCTTACGAAAAAGTTAAATCTGTACATTTCTCACTAGATTTGTCTTTTCCAGAGTATTGTCATCTAGCGATTTTTTTTTCTTTTTTAAGAAAGAAAACAATGTCTACAGTCACCAGTGAGCATTAAAGAGTTCAGTAGACCGGTTCGGCACCCATAGCATAGTGGTTATGGACCAGCCACATACACTGAAGTTGATGGGTTTGAACCCAGCCCAGGTCAGCTAACCAACAATGACAACTGCAACAAAAAATAGTTGGATGCTGTGGTGGGCGCCTGTAGTCCCAACTGCTTGGGAGGCTGAGGCAAGAGAATTGCTTGTGCCCAAGAGTTTGCGGTTGCTGTGAGCTGTGATGTTACAGAACTCTATAAGGGCGACATGGTGAGATAGTCTCAAAAAAAAAAAAAAAAAAAAAAGAAGGGCGGCGCCTGTGGCTCATCAAATAGGGCTCCAGCCCTACATAACAAAGGTGGCGGGTTCAAACCCGGCCTCGGCCGAACTGCAAAACAGAAAAATAGCCGGGCGTTGTGGCGGGCGCCTGTAGTCCCAGCTACTCGGGAGGCTAAGGCAAGAGAATGGCCTAAGCCCAGGAGTTGGAGGTTGCTGTGAGCTGTGTGACGCCACAGCACTCTACCAAGGGGGATAAAGTGAGACTCTGTCTCTACAAAAAAAAAAAAAAGAAAGAAAGAGTTCAGTAGACCATGACTGCAGACCAGTGATTCTAGTGAGCCTGTCACACCTACCTCTTTGGAGGAAAACCTTCACTTCTCTAGCTCTTTAATCTGGTAACAAGCATCGATTATTTATGTTTATTAATTTATTTAACAAATACATAGCACTTATATGCACCAGACACTGTTGTAAGTACTATTTAGATTTTTTTTTTGAGACAGAGCCTCAAGCTGTCACCCTCAGTAGAGTGCCATGGCATCACAGCTCACAGCAACCTCCAATTCCTGGGCTCAAGCGAGTCTCTTGCCTCCGCCTCCCAATTAGCTGGGGCTACAGGCGCCCGCCACAACGCCTGGCCATTTTTTGGTTGCAGCCGTCATTGTTGTTTGGCGGGTCCAGGCTGGATTCGAACCCGCCAGCTCAGGTGTAC
>CAUYRH010108316.1:0-11948 GCA_963574655.1 Perodicticus potto
GTAGTCCCAGCTACTTGGGAGGCGGAGGCAGGAGACTCGCTTGAGCCCAGGAATTGGAGGTTGCTGTGAGCTGTGATGCCACGGCACTCTATCCAGGGTGACAGCTTGAGGCTCTGTCTCAAAAAAAAAAAAAAAAAAAAACTTATTCCAGAGTGCTCTTTCTTAAAAGCAGATCTGATAGGAACATTATCTTGCCCAGAACCTTTCAGCGACCTTTGGAACCCTTGAAAGGCCTTCATACCGGCCCCTCCTGGTTCCCACGGCTCAGTGACGAGAAATGACCAGCAGGTTCCAGAAGGCATCGCTTCTCCTCTCCCGCCTCCTTCCTGCCTGGAATACCCAGGACTCCACTCTAGTGTCCCCTTGTCACTTGTATAGTGTGACCCTAAAGTCTTCCCCACCTCCATCCACTGACAGACAAGCCCAGCCTTCCCTTTGCCCCAGGGCAGCACCGCTCGGCGCACAAGAGAAGCAGCCTGGCTGGGCTGGGTGTGGTGCTCACGTCTGTAATCTCAGCACTCTGGGAGGCCAAGGCAGGTGGATGGCTTGAGCTCAGGAGTTGGAGACCAGCCAGCAAGAGGGAGACCCCATCTCTACTACAAATAGAAAAACTAGCCGGTGTCCTGGGGGGCACCTATAGTCCAGCTACTTGGGAGGCTAAGGCAGGAGGATAGCTTAAGCCCAGAAGTCAGAGGTTGCTATGAGGTATAATGCCACGGCACTCTACCCAGGGTGACAGAGTGAGACTGTCTCAAAAAAAAAAAAAAGGGAAAGTCCTGACTGAAGGCTGAGCCGGCTCACGATTCACTCACTGGCTCCTGCTGTCCACATCCCTGACAAGGCTGACCGTGTCACTTACCGGCAAAGTCAAAGGCCCATAGCGTCCTGAGGTTGGGCAGGCGGTGGTTTGCTGTGTGAGGCTCTGGGAGCCCTGGACAGTGGGCTGTCAGGGTCACTCCCAGCAGCGTAAGCCTCTTCCTCCTCTCTTCCTGCAGGAGTGGACACAGCTGCCCCTGGACAGGTTCCTGACAGCCCAGCCCGCTCCTGAAGAACCCGAGCCCCTGGTCATCAGTGAAGTCCTTCACCGAGTGACCCCAGCCTTCAGACATCGCCTGTGCTGGCCAGAAAAGGGCCGAGGAGTACAAGGTCAGGCCCCCCCTGCGGAGGACGCCGAGCATGGCAGCCACAGTCTGCGGCCCCCCAGAGCTCTGCCCACCGAGAGAAGACAGCAAGTGGACCTTTACCGGGCGCTGGGGGGAAGGGGCCCGGATGCCAACCTGGAAAGTCCGGCCAGCCCCCCAGCCGTCCTCCCAGCTGACTATCTTCCCAGCCCCGAGGGCTACCTGCCCACTGGCGTGGATGAGGCCCCCCAAACCGGCCCGCGGGGCGAGCTGGAGCCCCAGCCCATCTCTCTGTCCGTGTTCCCCTCAAGCTCCTTTTACCCGCTCGCCTTCTCCTGCGGTGAGAAGCTAACTTTGGCTCAGTTAAAGATGGGGTGCGACTCCCTCATGCTCTGAGTGGGGAGGCTTGACGCCTGGAAGGCCAGCGTGGCCCTGACCGGCACAGGCCGCCCCGTGGACGCAGCAGCTGCCCCTCTGGGTGCTCCTGTCGGCTCTGGCTGCAGCCGGAGCGGGCACCGAGAACCGGCCTGAGATTACACCCTCCGCCGCGTGGTCCTCGAGACCCCAACCAGAGTTGCTGGCAGGTAGGAGTTTCCTGGCTATGGTGGCCAGGAAGGGAAAAGGGGAGGCGAGTGAAAAGTTACCCTCTTGCTAGTGGCGGCCACCTGTGCAGAGGGGCACTCGGGCAACAGCTGCTCGTAAAGCACCCACAGCGTGCCGGGGGAAAGCGCTGACCAGTGCTGGCCAATAGAACCTGCTGAGAGGATGGCCGGGGGCCTCTGCACCGTCCCAAACAGTGGAGGCTTTGCCTGCTGGTCACTGGAACGTGTCCAGCTTGACTGAGGAACTGGATTTTGATTATAATGAAACGCACATGGCTACACACGGCTGGTGGCCATTGTGCGGGGAATGCCCTCTACACTGAGGACAGGCTTCCAGACCAATCAACCTGGGTTTGAGTGAGGACATAAAGGGCACTGGTGAGCACCAATGTAAAGGCCCAGCGGGCATGACTGTCCTTGTTTGTGGAGTTCTGAGAATGTGCCTTCTTCCTAACTCTGCCAGTTTATCGTTTTCTTTTGCCTTCACCCTCTTTCAGTGGCCCCAGGGCAGCTCAATGGTGTGGCTGAGGCAGGCCAGCCTCCCGCTGAATCTTCTCCTCTTGTGAAGGACCGGACCGAAGGTTCTGGGGTCCTCAGGGTCTGGGGTCCTCAGGGTCTGGGCACTCAGGGTCTGGGCACTCAGGGTCTGGACACTCAGGTTCTGGGGTCCTCAGGGTCTGGGCACTCAGGGTCTGGGGTCCTCAGGGTCTGGCCCCTCAGGGTCTGGGGTTCTCAGGGTCTGGGGTCCTCAGGGTCTGGGCACTCAGGGTCTGGGTCCCTCAGGGTCTGGGGTCCTCAGGGTCTGGCCCCTCAGGGTCTGGGGTCCTCAGGGTCTGGGGTCCTCAGGGTCTGGGCACTCAGGGTCTGGGCCCCTCAGGGTCTGGGGTCCTCAGGGTCTGGGCACTCAGGGTCTGGGGTCCTCAGGGTCTGGGCACTCAGGGTCTGGGGTCTTCAGGGTCTGGGCACTCAGGGTCTGGGGTCTTCAGGGTCTGGGCACTCAGGGTCTGGGCGCAGCCTCCAAAGTCCCACTCATGGTGTGTCCTTTGTCCTGGAGGCACTGAGCTTCCATCCCCAGGAAGACTCTGAGCCGGCCCTCCCCCAGCACCAGGGGAGCTGTAAGGTGACTCCCTCTTCTGCTGGGAACATGACACATCTTGCTTGTCACCCTCCTGCCAGCTTGTTGCTGCTCTTCCCCTTCACTATAGACCCTCCTGCTAAGCTGGTGGGAACAGTTTTGCTCTAAACTACTAATAGTACTCGTCCCAAAAGGGCAGGATGAAAGACGCAACAACCTTTGTCTTAAAGCCCTGTGCTGAGCTCACACACACACACACACACACACACACACGAGCCGGGCCACCCCTCCACTCGTCTGCTTTCCATGCAACTAAGTATTGCTTCTTCCTTAACCAACCATACTAGAAAACAGGTCCCTGCACAGCCCAGTCTCGTGGACGTGCCTGTTCTCAGCCTTTGGGTTATGGGAGTTCCCTGGGATGTCTGCGGGACAGGATGAACATTTGCTGTCTGTCCGGGTGGAAACTTGACTGGCCCATACTCCCTCTATTCCAGAGGTCACATGCCAAGTTCTCCCAGGCTGTCTTTGAAAAGCTGAAGCTCCTTCCTTTGCAGCCCACTCTGAGGCTCTTGCCTCTCGGCATGAGTCTGGCTTGTGTGCACCGGGGACAGAGTGCCCCTGAAAGGCCACCTCCTCAGACACAGGCCCGCCCATTAATTCGGGAGCCAGGGCCGTATTTCCCAAGTGCCCAGAAGTGAACAGCATCACCTGCCATGCTTTTCTTTGCAGTTTTTTCTTTTTTTTTTGGCTGGGGCTGGGTTTGAACCCGACACCTCCAGCACGTGGGGCCAACGCCCTACTCACTGAGCCACAGGCACCGCCCTGCCATGCTTTTCTTATTCCAGCTAGTCAAGCCAGTCCCAGACCCCATCTCCTTTTATTGACAGTGCTTCTGTGACACAGGTAGGGTGCTTGATTTGAAGACAGCTCGGTCTGGGGGATAAAGTGTTTCCTTTCCGTGAATGACAGATGAGGGTAACCCTGTCCTGCCATTGTCCCACATGGTGGTTACACAACCTGCCCTTCTCTCCCCTCCCCCATGCTCCCTGCCAGGACACCCTGGAGCTCCCCAAACATGGGCAGCCTTCCACTACTCAGAAACGGGAGCGCTCACTGTAAATCCTCACTCCTGATACACATCCCAAAGCCATCCCAGAAACCTCTACTTCATTGAAACACATCAGATTCCTTAATCCTCTGGGACCCAAGGACTAGAGTCCCTGAGTTCATTCTTAATAAATTTCACAAAAATCTCTTGTTCCTTGAAGGGCCCATCTCTTCCTTAGGAGCCAGAAATTCTATTTCCTGGGCTTGTCTCCCTTATAATAATAGCAAAGTCAAGCTAGTGCTATTCAGATGGTCCCTGTCACTGCCTTCGTCCCTCCCCTGCAGGCCTGGCCTCAGATTTCTTAGCTTCCATTAAACAGCGCAAGGCCACAACTCAGCAGTATCTTGAAGCCAGGGAGTGAGATGCAAGCTAGACACCTCCTATTACAGTCACTCCCCATTTGCCTCTTGTTTTTTCTCCACTGATTCTGTCCTGTTCTGTCACCTGATGCAGGTGTCACCCATCCCCACATCACTACTCGAACTCTCCAAAGAAGGTCCATTTTTCTCTTCCTAGCCTGCAGGGCCCATGGATGTTCACATTATCCACTCTCATGAGCTGATAGGCTAGTCCACACAGATAAGAGATCAGAAAGGCCTCTTCATCCCCCTTAAAAAAGAAAAAAGCAATTCATTCAGTTGGCTGATTAAAATGATTAAATCTTTACATCACAGCTTATACACCAAAGCAAATTTCCAATAAATTAAAACTCTGCAATACTCACACAAACTAGCTGAAAATACTTACAACATATGCCAAAAATGTTTCCTCAATAAAGAACTCTTACAGATCAATCTGAAAAAAAGCCAAAACTTAAAAAAAAGAAATGGAATCTGAGTGGGCGACTCACAAAATATGTAGTGATGCCCAATTAGTATGAAAAAACATTCACCTGTTTAAAAAGGAGCAAATGATATGCTATTTTTCACTTGTCATATTCACAAAGATTACAGAAAACTCAGGCCATACTAATCAAGGAAACTCATGTTCATAGTCAGGAGTTCACAGTCAGGGCTGGTGACGAGCAGTGAGACTGGAGTCAGCCACTCCACTCCCAACAGTGTGGCTGCAGGGATGGTGCAACACCCTCAGCAGAGGGTGGAGCTCCTGACAGCATGGATTAAGATGGTGGGGGTGAGGGGTGAGAAGCAGAGAGCTTTAAATACCCTTCAGTTGGGACCTGGTTAACTTACGACGTATTTGTAAAAAGAAACACTGAATTTCAAGGAATCTAAGATTCCACCAGTTTTAACATACCTCATTAGTTTATGTTCTAAGGAGAAAAAATGCCAATAAAAAGTAATATGCCATCAATTTCTATAATGCATTTTTTTTACATTTTAATATGAAATTGGGATGGCTGTTAGAATTGGTAAAAAGAATAATATGCAGTCTTTTTAAAGAAGGAGAACAGTATTTTGGCCAGACACAGCGGCTCATGCCTGTAATCTTTGCACTTCGGCAGGCCAAGGCCAACTTCTCATTTAAGGACAGGAGTTAGACATCAACCTGAGCAACAGCAAGACTCTTGTTTCTACCAAAATTAGTTGGTCCTTGTGACACACAACGGTAGTCCTAGCTGAAGCAGGAGGATCACTTGAGCCAGGAGTTTGAGGTTCCAGTGAGCTAAGGATGACACCAGTGCACTTTACATAGGAGAGTGAGACTGTCTCAAAAAAAGCATAACAATATTTGATATGGAAATGGTGTTACAAAAGGATGAGTAATTCCACTTTTATAAATAAATGCAAAAACCAAATCTGAAACAAACCAAAATGCTACACAGCTTATCTCTTTATAGATTTTCTTTCTTTTTGGCCTTCTTTTAATCACACATACTTACTGCTCCTGTAATTGGATAAAGTCAATAGAACCAATTTTTGTCGAAGACCTGGGGCCGAGGGTTTAGACAGACACCGCTGACCACTTTTCTTCTGTCCCTCCCTCTCCTGTGTCCAGCACTTTCACTGACCCTCAGTGCTTCCGTCAGAGGACAGAAAATGCAAAGCAGATGACACAACCAGGTGAGGGGAATGTCAGACCACAATTGAGGTAATGGGTCTTGAAAGCCATCTTATATTAACAAGCTAATTTTTGCCAAATTCCCATTTTAAGGGGAATTGCTACTAATGGTTAATAACACCTAACCCAGCTTTGGTGCCCACAGCTCAGTGGTTAGGGCACCGGCCACATACACCAGGGCTAGCTTGTTCAAACCTGGCCTGGGCCTGCCAAACAACAACAACTATAACAAAAAATAGCCAAGTGTAGTGGCAGGCGCCTGTAGTCCCACCTACTTGGGAGGCTGAGGCAAGAGAATCGCTCAAGCCCAAGAGTTTGAGGTTGCTGTGAGCTGTGACACTATGGCGCTCTACCAAGGGCGACATAGAGACTTGGTCTCAAAAAATAAAAATAACACCTAACACATTCCTCAGTGCATGGAGTTTTCAGGGGTATAACTCAGCTCTCGCCACTGCTGGTTAAGGTAGTGTTACTGCCATTATACAGATGAGGAAATCAGATGCCAACTTATAGGAAGCCACACAACTGATAAGCAATAACAGGTTTCAGAGCACAAACTTTACTATTCTCTACTTATACTCAACAAAAACAACTGTTGTACAAATCTACATTAATTAGGATTCTGACTGTAGTTGATTCTGTAATTCTATAAAAATCTTTGAAGACTATGTCTACAGGCTAAAGTGTTATTTTACTAGACAACCAAAAACTGATGTTTCCCTATCTCTGAACCCACCCTCTACCCCCAGTTTTACTTTGTTGCCCTCAGTAGAGTGCCGTGGCATCACACCTCACAGCAACCTCCAGCTCTTGGGCTTAGGTGAGTCTCTGGCCTCAGCCCCCCGAGTAGCTGGGACTACAGGCGCCCGGCCACAACGCCCAGCTATTTTTTTGCTGCAGTCTGGCCGGGGCTGGGTTTGAACTCACCACCCTCAGTATACGGTGCCAGCGCACTACTCACTGAGCCACAGGCGCCACCCAGTTTCCCTATCTCTTAAGTCCCAGTTCATTCTTGGCTTTAGACAAATCTCTGAATTCCTTTCCTTTGCTTATAGTAATTGTCTCCATACTTTGCTAGTGGTCAATTCCTTTATTTACAGGTGTCAGAAAACATTCTGAAGTTGGTTCTTCTGAGACTTCAATCATATCCCCAAGAATACAAACCTATTATGTGTTGCTATGGGGTCCCTTTAGGGCAGTGGTTCTCGACCTTCCTAATGCCCCAGTCCTTTAGTACAGTTCCTGTGTGTCCTGACCACTGAGAACCACTGCTTTAGGGCAATTCAGGCCACTTTTCAAGTTCCCAGCTTTTAAGAAGTCTGGTTTAAGAGGTGAGGTTAGGTGAGGCTCAATGTGGCTCCCTCGCCAACTTCAGTTTACCACTCACAGGTAGCAGGGCCCAGGCACAGAGAGGTAGGTACGACGATGTTCTCAGAAAATAAACAAACTGCTTCCGTAAGTTGGCATCTTTCTTCTAAGATCCAAACCCAGGAGCCAGGAGCCCACCCCTCTGCATCCCTCCAAGCATGTTTCAAGGTGAAAATAGGACTTCCTGAGATTTCATTTAGAAACAGAAATCTGACTTTATTTATTCCATTACAAAGGAAGTGAAAGAGCATTTGCCTTCTTTTCATAACACTAGAAAAGACTTGTTTCCTAAGTTTTTTTCTCCATCATACTTAACTCAAATTGAACGGATTCCTTTGTGTTCCTGGAAATAAGTACTTAAGTTTGCCCCTGCTGATCTATGGCAGAGTAGATCTTTAGAGCAGCTGCAGAGATGGGAGAAAAAAGTCCACTTTGACCTGCTGGTAACAAACTAACTTACATGGACGGTCAAGTCAGTAAGCCATTTCTTTAGTACAGATACGATGGGATCTGTTCACATCAATTCAAAATTTCTCCTCTAAAAGTCTGCAGTTATTTTTAAATTTTGATAACCTCAAGTAGCAGGAGATTGATGACACTTAAAATGACAATATCCATGCTCTCCCCTAACGGATTAACAGTTTCTTCACAGGCAATTTTCTCTTATTGTCTATTTTCTCCTGAAGAAAACTTCTCAGAGGCTGTAAGCACTTTGGCACCCAAAGCACTTAAGTCAAGGTGATTTCCAGCTCTAGCATTTGATTCAAAATGTCAGTGCATTTGTTAATAAAACACTTCGATCTGCTAGACCCTGTTAACAGGTAATGACCATCTTCAATGTACACTGTTACAAACAAAATATACTGGTGAGGCCCTCAGGATACCATCCAGGTACTGATTATTTTCCCCAGGACCAAGGAACATCTGTCTCAAAAATCCAACCGAGGCATCCCACACGTTCTTCAGAAGCTCCCAATTTAAACTCTGGTACCTAAGTAAAGCCTTGGGGGAATACAAAAGGAGTAAACGACAAAATTTGAAAATGAAGTGATACTGAAACCAAATTATCTGTGGTTTCTAAAGAAAAATCCTTCTTTATCACCCCACTACCTCCCCCCCAAAAAGTAGAAGTTTCACTGGAAATTCTGAATTTCCAGGGGGAATACACAAAATGAACCAATTGCCTGTCCCTAAATGGAATGATATGTGTTGACTAAGTCATAAAGGTCTCAACATGTTATAGTCATGTATGGTAAAAAGGAAAACCATCCACCTTCCATGTCGCCTATTTCTTTCCAAAACCAAGTACAATCAGAGCACCTAGGCCGTTGCCAGCACATGGGAGCTTGTCAAAGTGTTTTCAGCGAGTGGCTGCCAAACCAAGCAAGGTATCTCTGTGATTACACCTCAAGTGTAAAACATGAAATTCAACGTGCAAAGTTCCCAAAATAAAAAGTTTTTCCCAGACATATTCTCTGGCTAATGTTTTAGTCCCGAATTCTCAATAGTCAAGAGCCAAGAACTAAGTTATCTTGGACCACTTTAAACACAATCTTCGCTGTAGGTATACAAGAATGAATGCAATTTCTTTACAGTTTTTAAGATACTAAAATCTAGAAAAGAATCCACTACAACTTCAATCAAAGTGATCTGTGCAAACTAACACAACTGTCCAAAGAAAGCTGACTTGCCCTCTCCCTGCTCAGCAGCAAGTCAGCAGCCCTGGTGTTAGACTTACATTCCACATTCCAGTAAGACGTAATGCAACCACTTGATGAACAAAGGTACCCACCTTCAGTTCAGAGCAATCATCTGATCACTTGGTATGAATCAATCATCTAAGTAGTTTTTTTAAGTCCACATGGGATCAGAATCAGCAGATGCAACGATAACACCTCGTAGCTTTTATAGTCTCCCACACACAAGCCCATCAAGTGCCACGTCCTCCCAAATGGACAGCAAAACTGACGAACAGTGACTTAAAACACTAGGGACATAGAATTCGGTAAATTATTTTCTATTTTTTTTGAGACAGAGCCTCAAACGGACACCCTGGATAGAGTGCTGTCGTATCACAGCTCACAGCAACCTCCAATTCCTGGGCTTAAGCAAGCCTCTTGCCTCCGCCTCCCAAGTAGCTGGGACTACAGGCGCCCGGCCATTTTTTGGTTGCAGCTGTCATTGTTGCTTGGCGGGCCCGGGCTGGATTCGAACCCGCCAGCTCAGGTGTATGTGGCTGGCGCCTTAGCCCGTTGAGCCACAGGCGCTGAGCTGGTAAATTATTTTCTAATCTGCGTGGGCCATTTCCCACCTTTTCCTTCCATTGAGATGTAAGTAATCCTCAATGGCTTAGTATAGAAGTAATCAACAGCATAAAAGCTAAATTTTGCCCAGATGGGCATTCTAAGCTCTAAAAACTGCAATCTCCATTAGACATTAATTTATGCTCCAGCTCAACCTATGAAATTAAAAGACGTTTTCTTACCTACATAAAATGCTCAGAATTATTTTATGACAAATGCATTACCACAACAGGAAGAACTTACTCTAAGTGACTTAAGTGCCACTAAATGTGAAATATTAACTATTATCATAGCATTAGGGTTACTTTTATAGATTTATACTTCCCTTAAGAGCTTTCAGAATATATTTTAAGGTGCCAACTACATACTTCTCAAAATAAAACCAGCTTTACTAAGAAGCTAACAGGTATCTTTGTCCTTACTCTCACAGCAATGAAAGTTTGCTTTACAATCGTCACTTCACTACTTCCCATAAATTTATACCTAGAAATGTGTTTTTAAAAGAACTGTTAACCTAGCAGTGACAGCTTAGATTGGTAGTCAGCAAACATTTTTAAAGGGACAGTTGCTTTAGGCTTTGTGGCAGTTTTC
Organism: Perodicticus potto; assembly: GCA_963574655.1. Taxonomy (NCBI): domain Eukaryota; kingdom Metazoa; phylum Chordata; class Mammalia; order Primates; family Lorisidae; genus Perodicticus; species Perodicticus potto. The sequence goes on from CAUYRH010108316.1 coordinate 10,194, forward strand.
ATAAGCCTTTCAAAATGCAGAAGCCATTCTTAGCTCAGGTATACACCAAAACAGGCTGAATCACTGAACCCTAACTCACAGTACTGGAGTTATTTAAGCAACAATGATTTCCAATGTTCCTACTTCTGTGGCAAACACCTTGACGGCTTTAAGTTTATAGCCTAGTACCATCTCCTGAAATTAAGCTTCTCACATTTGTTATATACAACCGTTCTTTCCTTATCTTCTCAGATGTATCAAATTCCTAAGGCTTATTTCAATTCCCTCTCACATAACATTCAAACTTAAAATGGATTCTCAAGTTCAGAAAAACATGCCAAAGGTTAGAAGTTACCCCAGGCACAGCTGAACAAGGGAACCAAATTTTCTGAAAGCTGTATTGGCAATAAAACTTATTTTGCAGATGTTGACACTAGGGTCCAGCAGCTCAAAGAGGTCATCGCTTTACTGTCTTGTGATTATACCTACAAAGCACACTAGCAATCAAGACTGCGCTTTCTCACGTAAATGAAGAGCTGGCTTTAATCTCAGTACAGTTATGAGTGTTTAGTTTAGAACCTATTTTCTAAGCACTCAACTTTATTTAGGAAGTAGCGCTGCTTGCACCTGAGAACCATGAAGTTTGCCAGCATTGGACTTACATGTCCATTAGTACACTCGCACCACCACTTCACCTCTAAAGTCAAGGTCAGGTTCTAGCAGCTTCACATTTCTCAAGTTTGTAAAAACCTTTTAACACCTGTAGGTTCCTTCCACATGCTAGTGCTTTTGTAAAGATCTATTTTTAAAACTCAATACACAATAGACTTTGTAGGCAATTCCCTGTAACATTTTTTTCAGTGCCACTATACTTAGCAATTAGAAAAATATTAGTAAGAATGCCTAATAATTTTCAACCTCACACTAAAAATGTCTCAAATATATTTACAAGCCTGGAGATATGTCCTTCCACTTTAAAAATAAAACTAAATTAACTAGTTATATAGTATATATGGTGACACTTTCTAAAATTTTTAATTAACTCCACAGGTCTCAAAATAGTGTTTTGCTAATACCGTTTCAACACAAGCTATTAATGTTTGAAATGTCGGTGCTGTAATCATTTCCATCTCAAAGCATCAAGATTAAAGTTCACTGAAACACCAGCTGCCGTGACTGTTTCAGGGCTTTGATTCCTTGAAAAGGACTTTCCTCTCAAGGTATTACACCAGTGGTTCTCAACCTTCCTAATGCCGTGGCCCTTTAATACAGTTTTATGCAGCTGTATCACACCGTTTGCCCATAAAAGGCAGCCATTCAGTTTGGTTAACTTTCACTCTCAAAAAGTAACAATTGTCATTAGTCCTCGAAATTCACATTTTACAAGAATTCAACTTTCCCTCCCATGGGTGGGAAGTGTGAAAGGCAGGAAAAATGAAATAAGTCACTTTCTCAACTATAACAGTCATTAAGTTAGGTACACTGTAATTTGACAGCCTGACTTATTAGCAAATAAAAAAACTATATAAAATCCAATTTAAAAACATGAGCATTATCTTACAGTTGTGCACACAGAGCAGACACCAGGAGACATTTGGCGATGTGTTCCTATTGGTTTTTATGACTTTTAAGAAGTGAGCATGAAAATAAATCTTTATTTTCAGTTATTACCCACCAGGAAGAGAAAGTCAGGTTCACAGTTTTAGCTCTTGACACAAAGTGAACTAGGAGGCAAATTTATATCCATCAGATACAACTAATGGACCAACTTTTTAA
>CAUYRH010108317.1:0-18081 GCA_963574655.1 Perodicticus potto
ATGGGATTCCTGATTTCAATCAAGCATCCAGGCAACCCTAAAAGCTTTTAATCTGGCACCCCCCAAAAATGTTGTCCTGTGAGACAAAACAATTACCCGCCATCTTGAACAGACTGTTCAGGTGTCCTAACAGTTTGAGACATCTGTACCAGCTGAGTATCAAGAGAGCTCACTCACTCAATGGTGATGCTATCACCACAAAAGAGTCTGGTCACCGGGATTCAGGGAAGTTTAACTGGAATGTCACTAAATTCAAATATGGGAGATAACTTTCTGTCAAAAAGAAATTTGAAACTGAGAGAACCATAATTCTTCTAAGGCGTCCAGTAAAGGGCAATGGGAGTTGGAAGTCCAACATGCTAAGTCACATTCCATGAACACAGTGTCCCTGATAAGACATGTATATCAAGATGTGTTTGGTTAGCAATGCCCCAGAAATATCTCTTCTGTAAGGTTAAGCACCCTGTTAAACTGTATGGGGAAATGACCGTTTCAAGTCAGCAGTGAAAACATAACAGTTGTGACAATTTGTTGAGAACCAAATGATCTACAAAGAAAGAGTCATAGAAATTTCTGAAAATGGCATATCAGATCACACTTCCGAAGCTAAAATTACTGCCGAGTGCAGAAACAGCCCAAGACGCCAACAATTCCCTAAGTTGTTTTAAATTGAAAACTGATCTTTTAAATCAACTCCTACCACGGAAGGGCTCCCTGACAGGGGCCAACGCTGTGAGAAAAAACTTAAGGGAGGAAAATAATAAGAGACGCCCACACAACCAAGCTGGATAGACTTTAAAGGCCTCCACTACAAAACCAACCACGAGACTGGTTTCAAAAATGCTCACGCACACTCACGCACAAATATGTGTGACACATTAAACAAAAAGAAAAACATCACAGGGCTTACCTACCCCCGCCCCCCAAAAGCAGGGTGAGCAGTTAAGGCACCTTGCACAAAATCCCAAACGGCTCTGGCTTACGGAAACATTGTACAGCGTAACCAAGAAGCGATTCTGAAAGCATCTGAAAAACGTGCAAATTGTCGGAAAACAGTGCCTGGCAACTGAGACAGTTTGCAAGCGTGATTCAGAGGTCTGCCAAGGAAACAAAAGAAGCCTCCCTCCTCCCCGAGAGACCGCACATGGCAAGAGAGGTGCTCTAGGCAGAGCTCGTTCTAAGGCAGACGGACAATCAGAAGTCTGTGCGGGAGCGGTACATACTAGGGATCGCTATCAGGCAGGGACGGGGCCACGGAGTTTCCATTGGTTGGGGAACCGCCCAGCTTTAGTTTTTCCAGATATTCGGCATGCACGGGCTTGTGGCACTGGAGAACCTTGATGGCATCTTCGATTTTGAACCACTCTCGCTTCCTCCCAATGTTAACCGAATCTTCCCAATCCTCCAGGAGCTCAGTGACGGTCAGTACAAACACGTACGTTCTGTGCTTGCGATCTTGGTTCTGTTCGAATACGCCCAGGAGCCGGCCTAACTTCCCCTTGACTCCCGCCTCTTCGTACACCTCTCGGACCGCCGCACCGCACGGCTCCTCCTCGGGCTCCATGCCCCCGCCCGGCACGATCCAGCGGTCGGGGTAGCGACTGCTACTCACTAACAGCACCTCGTCCTCGAGCTCGCTCCGGAAGCACAGGCACGCCGCCCGCTTCTTGAACCCCTCGGTGTCGTAGGTGCGCGTCTGGTTTGGCTTGCACTTCATCCTTGAGACCGTTTCCTCCCACCGCTGGCTGCCGCCGGGCTGCTGCCGCCGCTGAGCTGGCGAGATGCTGAGAAGAGCAAGGGACAAGACGAAGGGTCTGAAGAGCGCGGCGCTTTAGCCCGCGAGCCCGGGCCGCGGAGGGTAAGATGAGGCGGGGGCGGGGCGCAGGCGGGACGCGGGCGGGGGCGGGGGCGGGGGCGGGGGCAGCGAGGCGCCTCTGTCTGCTGGCCCTTTGGGCGGTCTGTTGGTCCCCGCTTGAGGGGAGGCGCCGCCGCCGGGAGCCTGGGAGTCTGCGAGCACGCGAGCTTCCACGGTGCCCACCCGCGTTTCCGGGACCCGTCTCTCTAGCTCCCTCGGCCGCTAGGCAGGGGTTGAGCGAGGTGAGGCGCATGCATACACTGGCGCGTTCACGGGGAAGTGCGAGGGGCGGGGGCGGGGGCGGGGGTCTCCCGGCTCCCGCAGCGCGCGACGCCTCGGGCCCACTGCGCAGGCGCTCCGCACCTCTCGGGCTGGGAACCTCCTTCCCTGAGTGAAATTCACCGCGTCGGGACTTTGGCCAAGACTGTCTCCACGTGTGCCTTTCAGCCAAACGGGGCTGTGGCGCCGCCGGATGTTTCTCCTCCCCTGCCCACCGTCTCGCACGAAACACACACGCAGACCTTTTACACACAGCAGGGTCAAGGACATCATCATCCCCCATGATGAAACACTCTGGCTCAATCATACGGAGCCCTCCGTGGTACCCGAATGGCCAACGGATTCCTGACAACACAATACCTAATCTTTGCTGAGTCACACAACACGGTGTTATTTCTTCAACAGGTTCTCCACTTTGCCAAGCATCTTGACCCAGCCTGTGAATGAGCACTTTTTTTAAACGCTCATTTACATCTCACCTATCCTCTCTGTTCCTCAGTTTCCTCATTTGTAAACTCCTCACTTACTTGTTTTAGTCATTTGCACTTTGATTCATATGCACCTACCGACTGGAAAACCGCCCCAACTAGTCCTGTATGGAATCCCGAGGCTCCCCACCCTTCTCTATCTTTTTCATCTGTAAGCACCACTTGGGGTTTGGTCAGACACGTTCATGGAAATCCCTTCATAGTTTGACATTTACATTTTTGGAAGTCTTGTGGCCTGGGACTTGGTGCTGTCTCACCTCTCTTGATCCTCTTGGCCAAGAAATGACACCCTACATCCAAAAATGTAAAAACCTTGAGCCTTCTCTCTCCCTTTTACTTCTTTTTAGTCTTCCCCTCATACTATAGCAGTAGCCTTATAGAGAAGAGCTTTGATGTCCCTGACCTTTTGTCCTATTGAAACTTAAGCATCTTTGTCTCTCTCTTACCGACACTCTCTTGCCATCGGCCGAGGGGCATCATAAAAACCTACTTTTTCAAGGAAATAATCCCTTCATCATGGGAAAATGGATGCTGAAAGGTAAATGGAAAATAGTTGCAAAATATACAGTCCAATTTTTAAATATTTTCACTCATTTTCCCAGGATCTTTTCAATCCCATTTTCACTCACAATTCCTAATAAAAATGGTCCTATTCCCAAGGGCAAGGAACATCTCTACTAGAGCATAATTGGATGAAAAGGTGTGGGACATATATGAACCAAATGGTTCAATGGAGAAATAAAGAAAATGACTTCTGTAGAGATGCTACTGCTCCTGACCATGTTTTAAAGATGTACAGATGACCAAAGTGCATGTGAAGAAATTCAACACACCCGTGACTAAATGAGAAAATATATTGAGCAGGTTATATTCCTCAGCATGCCCATACTCAGAAACCCTCATAAATGATGCTAAACAACTACAAAAAATTCCACGACGGTCAAAAACAAGACAAATATACCTATTATCACCGATATTATGACCTACTAGGCTTAGAAATTCTTTCTGGTGTAATGGGATTGTAAAAAGGAAAAAAAAAGTCTCCCATAGTGGTAGAAAGACAGAGTCATTATTTATACATGACAGGAATATATTCTTGGGAACCACCTCCTGAAAATTAATTCCTGGAAATATGAAATATTATTTAAAATGTCAATAGCCTTCATGCACAGCAGCAATAACATGTAGAATATAAATGAGGAAATCATGACATTCCACTTGTTAATATGAACTACCACAAAACAAAATTAAAAAGGGTCTGAAAACAGGATTAGGATTTAGTGGTAGAAAATGGTAGAGCATCTACTCAGAGCTTTGAAAGATGATTCAAATCAATCAACAGGCACTCTATAGCAAAGCTTGGAGATTTGGCTGGTATCAGGGGCGAGGAGTGGTCCAAATGGGCCCAGCCACGTGGCAAGTCTACTTCCCAGGTGCTGGGTATCATCTATCTCCTTGTCACACAAGAGGTAGCATTTTCTAGTCTATTCTGTCACTGTCACATCACACCGTGCCTATGCAATATGCCTCTGCTGGGGGTATATTTATTGCAAGGACGAGAAATGCAAACGTTACATTAAGGAAAGAAGTATGAGCTGGACCCTTATGGGCAAAGTCATGGTCTATTTCTGAATAAGGAGATCCACCGCTTTCTGGTTTCATACCCAAATATTTTCTAATTAGGTATTTTCCCAGTACTTGTAACATGATTTTATTATACATCTTTTGCAGTCAAGGGGCAAGAATAGCTATGACATTTTTAAAGAAGTGTGACAAGTCATTTCTAAGAGAATAACATTTCACTGTGTGGTCTATCCAAATATAAGTATTTCTCTAATGATGAACAGTAACACTTGTGAATCAGTGCATCCGTAGACTGTTAGAGTAGCTGTGGTTTGTCCATGCAAGCCTATATCTCATACCATATTGTTGCTGGGCTTGGCCATGTTCATTGCTTTGTCTACTGGGACAAAAGCAAATGTGAAGCCAGCAGAGAATTGAAAAATGCTTGCATGTTGGAGTTTCCCCTCTCTTTTCTTTGTTGAATCACTTTGACAGCATTGTGAAGAAGCCTGGAGTAGCCGGATGATGATAGACCCATAGCCCATTCATCACCTTCACTACAGCAGTGAAGTCCAACATATGGGTGAGGCCATCCTAGACTTTCAGCCCTCAGCAGAACCTCTTAGCTGACTGGGCACCAGCCCAGATGCATAAATAAGCCCAACCAAAAGCAACAAAACACCACTCAGATGAGAGCCTACCTGGAGTTGTTGACCTGCAGAATTGTGAAAATAACTGATGGCTGTTCATTTATTGATCAATTTTTTTCTTTTTTGAGAGAAGAGTCTCACTCTGTCGCCCTGGGTAGAGTGCCATGGTGTCATCATAGCTTACAGCAACCTGAAACTCCTGGTGTCAAGCAATTGTCTTAGCCTCCTGAGTACCTGGGACTATAGGCAGCCGCCACGATGCCCAGCTAGGCTTCTTTTTTTTCTTTTTTCTTCTTTCTATTTTTAGTACAGAGGAGGTCTCGCCCTTGCTCAGGCTAGTCTGGAACTCCTGAGCTCAAGCAATCACCCAGCCTGGGCCCCCTGGAGTGATATGCCCCATGGCCTGATTGTTGTTTAAAGGACAAAATCTTGAGGCGCTTTGTTACACAATGAACACTAACTGATACAACTATTCACTGCCATCCACCAAAGTCCAACCAAAAACAGAGAGAGAGCAAATATTTTCCCTAGTAGAAATTTAAGCTCTACTTAAGGAGGTTGGCATTTAACTTTCTTGGGAGTAAGAAGGCAAGAGGTGAGGTAAGATACTTAATATTTTTTGAGTATAGTGAATGTGAGAAGCCCTGTGTTAAGCCCTGTATCCTATTTAATTGTTATCCTGTTATCCCATTTAATCTGAGGGAGGAAGGCAGTTAAAATGTCCATTTTACAATGAAGGCTCAGAGTGGAGTTTGTATTTAAATTCAAAGCTTCATGTCTCCCAACCTTAACACTCTCACAACATCACAATGTCTTGTTAAAAGGATTCTTTGTATCTAGAGCTATGGTTCGTTATGGACATCGTTTATGACATTCAGAGTTAATTTGTTAGATAAGGTGTTTCTTTGGTAAGGTTCACTGAGTTTAGTGAAAGTTATTTTCCATCATGATGTTATTCTTCTGTAGAAAAAAGAACACCTGGGTGCCTCTCTCATCCCCATCAATTAATGACTGGGTCACCTCCACACATTTTGTAACAATTTGAAGCTTCAAATTCTCCTGTAAAATGAAATGGAATGAAGTGATCCAGTAAAGATAATATTCTATTTGACACCACCCTAGGCTGTGAGGCCATGATTTTCACTTATGGAGTATCTGCAACATTTATTCACCAAGGAACCTGAAAAGTGAGGATCAAAATTGCCTCCAACAGATGAAGAAACAAGCTGGTATGGGTTAAAGTTAGCAAGCCAGGAAGTTACCGGGGTCCTGCCCCAGGGGAGGCGTCCTTTAAGACCTGTGGAGCTGGTGACAGACTGAAGAAATGTAACATTGGAAATGAAGAGGGACAAAGGGACAAGACACACAAAATAGAATTTTCAAAGGTCGAAGCACAGAGGACCACCCCCCGACCACCATTTGTGGGATTTTGGTGAGTGACCCTAGGTATTTGTTCCACTCAGCTTTTATTGAAGGCTATTTACCCATTAACCCAGAGGGTAAGCTGAAGAATGGAACAAAGATGTCAGTAGTTTTTCTGAGTAAGCATATCAGCTTCTATTGTTTCTATAATCATTAACATTAAGGGTCTGAGCAGTTTTGAGAAATTCGAAACCCGAGCCTTGTGTGGGGGCAGCCTCCTGTCTGTGGTCACGCACACAGATTCCTAGGGGAGTTACTTCAAGGCAGAGTAAAACACCACCACTGGTGTCAATCTCCTCTGAAGAATTGGTGGGAAAGAGGAATTTCCCTTTCATCACCACTACAGTGGTGTCTTTCTCTGTGATAAGGGATAAGCCCTCCTACCCATATTTCAGGGCTTAAGCTGTTTCCTTGACCTCTGCCCTGGTCAAATACAAATCTCCTCAATGGGTATTTGCTTTGGCTGTTGCCTGGGCAGGAGACCGCCTAGTTAATGTTTCTTGCTAGGCCTTGCACACAGCATCCTCTGTGGCCACTATTCCTTCAGAGTGCTTATAGACCCAGCAGGGGTTATTGCAAGCTTTATCCCCTAAAGGCTGGATTAAAGGTAAACTAGCTGACCTTTCTTTGTTCTGCCTTGCTCAGCTTACTTTTTTACTTTCCCCCTTTTCTGGGGGTGTTTTCCCTTACCAAGAATGGGATCCTCGGTCCCCATTCTGCCTACAGGAAGTGATGCAACTGGGATTCACATGGTAGTCTGTCTGGGTCCAAAGGCAATCCACTTATATTCACTATGACAAATTTCATGTATGTTAAGAGTTGTTGAGATATACAGTACATGTAATTCCCTTTGGTACAGTTTTCCTCCTCACTAATGTTTTCTACCTGGAAGATGCAGGCACCTAAGAGACTGTACCTTCTAGGTAAAGTTCTGGGATCCCAGGGTGGAAACTGAAAGCGTCTGCTCTGAAACCAACAAGTCATGTATACATGTTTCTGCCTTTTGTCTGAGTTAGAAGGAACAAGTACATGGGCAATCAACAGCAACAGAAGAAGCATGGTCATGGATGTCGGGTGCTTAACTTAATGAGAAGGCCTGGAAGCTGGAGCTGCCTCTTCTGTGAGTAACTTTTAAGTGGAGTGCAGGCCCAAGAGAAGAGTTCTTACAGAAACAGCTGTCACAATTTGAAGACCTTCTCACAGCCCAGCATGACTTATAAAAGGACATTCCTGAGCAACTTTCAGGGTATTAGGTAGCAAATGAGAAAAAAAAAAATGGTGTTTTGTTATGCAAATAAACCAGACTTTAAATCTGGCTCTCCAAATAGTTATGCAGCCTTAGGCAAGTTAATATCATTGACCTTAATAATTCTTGCTTGGAAAGTAGGGATACCAGGAGTAGCTTCCTCATGAATTTCACTCTCCCAGAGAGATTTTCCTGATCCCATGCTGCCCATCCTTTACACAGAGATTACGTTACCCTCCTCTGTTTCTCCAGGCTTCCTTCACTTTAATTCTGTCAGATCTCTAATCATAGAACTCTGTAGTGATCTCTCTGCATGTTTGTAAGAAATTTGAGGGCTGGGAGCCAGCCTGAAACATACCTGTTCCCCTCTGAGTCAACGTGGTGCGTGGGATCTGGTGTCCAGCAGGGGTTCAAAACACATTGTTTAAATGAAAGATTATGGCAGAGCTATATGGATCACAACAGGTAGTTGTTATTGTACCTGTTAATTGTTTATTAGCCACAGTAACTGAAATGTGAGTGAAACTCCTCCACACATCTCGGAGGTGGGTTGGGTTTTGTCTTTCTAATCAACCTCCATGTGTGTTCCCCAGTCCTTTGTTTCTTCACATACCTTGGCCACTCTTCTTTTCCCTAAAATACAAAAGTGGCTTCATAGTGGCCATGTATTAGGTAATTCACAAAAATGTTTTCAGACACAAAGCGATTGGAACACAAAATACCCCCCCAATGTTTGGTTTGTTTGTTTACTAGATGAATCACAGGATGGAACAGGACTCCCACCTATGTGATGTCGTGAGGAGCAGCACAGATGTGCAGAATCAAGGATGACAACTCAGTGACCAATGGAACTGTCAAGTCCAGACAAGCATTTCCACCCTCAGAAAGGTGCAGGAGGCCTTGATTTCTCCCACTTCTTTGCTCATTAATTCTGCCTCCCTCACTGCTCTGACGCTCCTTTACACTGTTACCGCACCCTGCTCAGACTAATTCAGCACTGAAACCCTTCCTAGTGTTCTTGTGTTCATGCATCAGTGTATGATGTTAAATCTTCACAAAAGTCTACAAGGCTATACCCCATCTCGCCCATTTACTCTCTGACTTTGCTCCTCCTACTCTCCCCCTCAGTCTCACATCTCTAGGGATCTTGGAATTGGCAGTTTCTGGGTTGTGTCAGGCAGACCCCCTCCCAGAGGCCTTTGCTCTAGCCATTGCCTCTCCTTGGAATACACCCGTCTCATCTCTATGAGGCTAACTTCCTCACCTCCATCATGGCCTATATCACTTACTTCTCACCTTCTCAATGAGGCCTGCCCATGCCATAGCATTACAGAACAAAGGAGATTGCTTTAGTCCTTGAGAAGAAACAAAAGGATTGTTATTTACAACTCCTCCCTAAGTTTTATGGGTTTGCATTCTGAGAGGAGATGCAAAGCTACTTTCTGAGCTAATTTGTTGCAGAGCTAGTTTCTCTGTATGAGAAAATTGGCCTTGGCAAGATTCCTTCCAGTCCACAAAGACATCAAACCAGCCCAGGAGAGAAGATAGTTTACTTATCAATGACACTGTGTACCCACAGTCTCAGGCACTATCAGGCCAATTTTCTCAGAGGCAGAAGAGGCTTCCTGGGGTCACCAAGCTGTTATAACTTTCAGAGATTCATTAGGTGAAGATAACAAGGTACAACCACCCATGTTTAGCATCATAACTGTGCCTGGAAAAATGGCTAAATTCCCTGTTCCACAGTAGAAGGTTGAAGTATGACCAATAAACCCACCCATTTCTGGAGAGATGCATCATTATCACCATGGTAGAGTGGTTATGACCATGGGCTCTGAGGTAGAGCTCATTCCTTTGGGAATCTGAGAGTCGAAAGAAAAGGGCTTTTAAATTTCTTTTGTTCCTGTTTTTCCAGGTTATTTATTTTGAAGCAACTTTGAAAATTTGTGATTGTGTTAACAATTTTCCCAAGACGTAACATCATATCCCAAGAGAAGACACCAATCAGACCATTTCTGAGCTTCACTTTAGCTTTGACCAAATAGCTTTTACTACCAGCCTACATCTCAGAAGAAAGCATCTTTGATTGTTCCCTTAGGTGAACTTTCTGTTGTGTACAATTCCCAAAATTTTTATCTGTTTTTTTTTTTGTCTCTTAACTACAATATCAGAAGACACACTATAGCTATTTAACTGCCTACCATGTGTCAGGTAGTTTATATGACTTACTGATAATTTTTATAAAAATCCTGTGAGATAAGTACCTTTATTCCAGCTTTACAGATAAGGAAATTTGGGCTCATCAGTATAGGCAACTTGCCCCTGGTCACACAGGGAGGAAGTGGCAAGTCTGGGATTTTAAAAAGTGTGCATAATCCAAGGTCTACATTGGTTAGCATATCCTCCAATTTTAAAATCTTGGAAAGAAATCCATATGTCTGTGAAAGCCATCGGTGTACATTTTAAAATCATGCCATAATTATGTTGTGACTCTATTTCTGAATTTGAATCATGACAAATAGTATTTTTCCTTAGGGTAGCATATATGAAAAACCATTTATGTAACTAAGTTCAGCAACGATTACTTGCTTAGCGTACCGTAAGTTCTGAATTGTGTACCAAAAACTATGCTATGCACTGTGTGGGAGGCCCATGGCAAATGACTCAGCTTTCTAGTCCTCTAATACCGACTAGCTTCTAGAAGAGTTTGCATGGCCCCGATACAAAAGAGCCACACACAGTATACTTATGTAGAAAGCATCTACTGTATTCCCTCTAATTTGGAAGTGGGTGTTTTGCTATCAATATTTCAGTATGAAATATTAATATAGCAAACTCTCTGTGATGCCTACGAGCTTCGTATATTGTATTTGATAAAGAACATGCAAAGACCAAATAAAACATGGTCCCAGTCCTTAACCATCTCATAGGGAAAAACAACAACAAAAAAAGAAATATAAATTCTGAATTATAACTCTGTACAGGAATCATTTGCAGTGCAAAGAGTGGAAAATAGGGAGAGGAGACAAGAAACAGACAGAGAAAAATATGTAGAGGAAATAAGAGAGGAGTTGAATCTGGGAAACTAAGTTCTTGTGAGTATGAACATGCATTCCTCTACCTGAAAATGCCATTGTTTGGGGTGTCACAGACTTGATTGCATATTGTGGAATATTTATGCATTTCACCTAAACACTAAATAATCAGATTATCAGGCTTATATTCATCCATTAATTTCTCTTGTTAAACCATTTTTTAATCATTTTTGTGCATCAGTCTCTTTTTATCTGTAACGCCTAGGTGAATTTCAAAAGCAATCTTACTTTGAACACATTTTAGAAACCGAGAAATTATTAGATAGGCCAACATCAATTATGAAATGAGGAAGTCAGCAGTACACTGGTACTGGAAGCTATTGAAAAATGGGAGCTGAGTTATAAGTTAGAATCTGCGATGTTGCATGTCCTGTGGTAGATCCTGGGGTTAGAGCAGTGTTTTTTTTTGCCTTTTTTATCTCATGGCACATTTGAACCTATAGTTAAATTTCCACAGCACACTTAAATTATGTTGACCAAATAGAGAGAGTTAAGGGCGGCACCTGTGGCTCAGCGAGTAGGGCGCCGGCCCCATATACCAAAGGTGGCGGGTTCAAACCCGGCCTCTGCCGAACTGCAAAAAAAAAAAAAATAGCCAGGCGTTGTGGCAGGCGCCTATAGTCCCAGCTACTCGGGAGGCTGAGGCAAGAGAATCGCCTAACTCCAGGAGTTGGAGGTTGCTGTGAGCTGTGTGATGCCACGACACTCCACCGAGGGCGATAAAGTGAGACTCTATCTCTACAAAAAATGAGAGAGAGAGAGTTAAAAGGAAAGAAAATACTTACTGTGATTTGCATTTTTTTGAAAATAATTAATGATTTTTTAAAATTTTTGTAGCACACCTACGATCTTCTCACGGCACACCAGGGGGCCCGGACACCCTAGTTAAAATCAGTGGGTCATCACTTGTGTTAGAGGAATCATTCAGGCACTACGCAGCTGTCTTAGTACAGAAAATTATTCAGGCACAACTTAACCCAGTGGTCTGAAGGATTTGTCAAAACTGTTTATCAGAGAGGTGCACACACACCACACACACACATACATACACATATATAAACAACCCCTATAAAATAGAATCCTGGAACTCTGGATCACACAGCTAGCTGGCACTGGAGCTAATTTGTCTGACTCTAAAACCTCCAACAATGTCTATCATGCTATACCCTTTTGTTTTCTTCCTTTTTGTTTTTTTCCACAGAGTGTCACTTTCTTGCCCTTGGTAGAGTGCCATGGTGTCATAGCTCTCAGCAACCTCAAACTCTTGGACTCAAAGCGATTCTCTTGCCTCAGCCTCCCTGGTAGCTAGGACTACAGGCACCCGGCCACAACGCCTGGCTATTTATTTTTTTATAGACGGGGGTCTCCCTCTTGCTCAGGCTGGACTCGAACTCCTGAGTTCAGGCAATCCACCCACCTGTCTTCCAGAGTGCTCGGATTATAAGCATGAGCCACTGCGCCAGGTACTAGACCCTTTTTCATAACAAGCTATTTCAATTTAATTCAAAGCTACTGCCTGTCATTACCCTGGCTTTTCTTGTCTGCTGTCACACCACAGGAAAACCCTGGAATTAAAAGCTCTGCCTCACTTGAAGGGCAGAGACTGTAAAGGCCGTCTACAGTCTCCAACTCCTCTTTTCTCATTCTGTCTTAATTATACTCCATCTAAGTTTATATACCTTCGACTAAATCATTGGTTCTCAACCTTCCTAGCCTCCTAATGCTGTGACCCCCTTTAATACAGTTTCTCATGTTGTGGTGAACCCCAACCATAAAATTATGTTTGTTGCTACTTCATAACTGTAATTTTGCTACTGTTATGAATCATAATGTAAATATCTGATATGCAGGATGTATTTTCATTGCGATGAAGGAGTCACGACTCACAGGTTGAGAACTGCTGGACTAAACTGAAACCATTCTGGTCAAGGTAACAGTGACATCAGTATTTCTAAATCAAATAATGATTTCACAGTCCTCTCCTTGATTGACCTAGCTATAATTTTGGACAGAGTGGGTCACTCTCTCTACCTGGAAGTACTTTCTTCCTTGGGTAATCAAGGAAGAATCAAACAATAATCTCATGGTTTTTCTCTGAGGCCATTTACTGTGACTCCTCAGGCTCCTTGGCTGGTTCTCCTCTTGTCCTTGTGATGTCTTGACATTGAAGTGCCTTAGAACTCAGCCCTTGGTCTCCTTTTCTCTACTTAAACTCACTCTCTTGGGGATCTTATCCACCAATGGGACTTCATGTATCATCTGTACCCTTATTTCTTTCCAATTTGGATAGTCAATATAACCTCCCCAGTCTATTTCCAGTTGCCCCCTTGGCAAATCCACATGCATGTCTAATAAATATTGTGATTTTAACCATGTAAAAACCTGAATTCTTATTTCACCCCCATCATTTCATCTACTTGCCTTCTTCCTCACCTCAGTTAACATTAACTTTATCTTTCTAGATGCCTACTTAGAAACATCGGTGTCAATCTTGGCATTAAATCTGTTCAGAAATCCTGTTGCATGCAGGTTCTAAAGGTATTGAGAATGTGAGCAATTGTGCTACCTCCACTGTACCACTTCATTCTAAGTCACCATAGTTTCTTACCCAAATTATTGCTATAATGCTCTTACTGGCTTATCTTTCTATAACTTGGTCTCGAATGTTTAGTCTCATCACAGCAGCCCAAGTTATCCTTTTAGAACCTAAGTCATATCTTGCCACTCCTCTGCAGTTTTTCTCCATCTCACTGAGAAAAAACAATCGAAGTATTTACATGGACTGCAAGTTCCTATGCCACTGATATTCTGTTACTTCTCTAAAAGCCAACTACCCACCCACTAGATCAGGGGTCCTCAAACTTTTTAAACAGGGGCCAGTTCACTGTCCCTCAGACCGTTGGAGGGCCAGACTATTGTTTAAAAAAATAACTACGAATAAATTCCTACGCACACTGCATATATCTTATTTTGAAGTAAAAAACAAAATGGAACAAATACAATTCACACCGCCACATGTGGCCCGCGGTCTGTTGTTTGAGGACCCCTGCACTAGATCATCCACCTCCACCTTAACTATAATGGTCATATTTTTCACCTGAAGGCTTTTGCATAGGCTGTTCTCTGTGCCTTAATATATTTAGTGGCTCATTTCATCAACTCTTTTAAGTGTTTGCTCAGATATCACCTTCTGAGGGAGGTCTGTCCTGACACGTAAAAAGAAACATCCAACTATTCAGCATTCCAGCATTTTTTTAACTTGCTCTAATTTTTCACTATACCATTATAGTCTTCTAAGATGCAGTGTAATTGAATTATTTATTTTATTTATTGTTTGTATAATTGCATGAACATATGGGTTCCACGAGGGCAGAGGCAGTCGTCTATTTTGTTTACCACATTATCTGTAGGGCAAATAATAGTGCCTGACACTTAATTATTTTCCAATAAATATTTGGTCTATTTCCAAAATAGACTACAAGTCAAAAGTAGGTGGATTCTAGCATTGGGTACTCTAACACAGTGATATCATCAAAGGTTCAGATTCTTTTTTTTTTTTTTTTAATTAAATCATGAACACATGGATCATGTATACATTAATGCATTTATGGGGTACAATGTGCTGAATTCATATAGATTTAGGAGTGTTTACATTATACTGGTTAATATATACAATGTCTCATTTACTTAATTATTGTGTTAAGACATTTATACTCTATAATTAATAGATCCAACATGTACCCTTGCATTATGCACCATAGGTGTGATCCCACCATTCACACTCTCTCTATCTGACCTTCCCCACTCCCCTGTTTTTTCCCCCTCCTCCCTCCTTCATCCTGGGCCATAGTTGTGATCTATTCTTCATGTGAAAGTGTGACTGATTGTAAATTGGTTTCATAACAGTACTGAGTACATTGGATATTTTTTCTTCCATTCTTGAGATACTTTACTAAGTAGGATATGTTCCAGCTCCATCCATGTAAATGTAAAAGAGGTAAAGTCTCCATCTTTTTTAAGGATGTATAATATTCCATGGTATACATATACCCCAATTTGTTAATCCATTCATGGGTCGATGGGCACTTGGGCTTCTTCCATGACTTGCTATTAATTGAGCTGCAATGAACAATCTGGTGCAAATATCTTTGTTATAAAGTGATTTTGGTCTTATGGATATATACCTAGTAGAGGAATTGCAGGATAAATGGCAGGTCTACATTTAGATCCCGGAGTATTCTCCATACTTCTTTCCAAAAGGGACATATTAGCTTGAACTCCGACCAGCAGTGCAGAAGTGTTCCCTTTTCTCCACATCCAGGCCAACATCTGTAGTTTTGGGATTTTGTTATGTGAGCCACTCTTACTGGAGTTAGATGATATCTCAAAGTGGTTTTGATTTGTATTTCTCTGATGATTAAAGATGATGAGCATTTTTTCATGTGTCAGTAGGCCATGTACCTATCTTCTTCAGATAAGCTTCTGTTCAAGTCCCTTGACCACAATGAAATGGGATTACTTGTTCTTTTCTTATTAATAATTTTGAGTTCTCTGTGGATTCTGTTTATCAAACCTTTGTCAGAGGCATAACCTGCGTATATCCTCTCCCATTCTGAGGGCTGTCTGCTTGCTTTACTTACTATATTCTTGGCTGTGCAGAAGCTTTTTAGTTTGATCAGATATCAGTAATGTATTTTTAGTGTTGTTCCAGTTGCCCAGGTGCAATACTTCATAAAGTATTCTCTCGGGCCAATTTCTTCAAGAGTTGCTCCTGCACTCTTTCCAAGGATCTTTATAGTTTCATGTCTTAAATTTAAATCTTTTATCCTGTGAGAGTCAATTTTTGTTAATGGTGAAAGATGTGTGTCCAGCTTCTATCTTCTACAAGTCACCAGCCAATTCTCCCAGCACCATTTGCTTAATAGGGAATCTTTCTCCTAATTTATATTTTTGATGGGTTTATCAAAGATCAAATGATGATGATAAGTGTCTGTGTTCATCTCTTGGTTCTGAATTCTGTTCCATACATCTACCTCTTTATTTTTGTGGCAATACCATGCTATTTTGATCACTATAGATTTGTACTATAGTTTGAAGTCAGGTAGCATGATTCCTCCTGATTTGTTTTTATTTCTGAGTAATGACAATGCAGACACAACAGAAGATTCCATTCATAAACAAATGGCTGAGATGTCAGAAATCGAATTCAGATTTTGGATTATAAATAAGATTAACAGAATGGAGGTAAAGATGGAGTTAGAAATTCAAGGAGCAATTCAAAAGTTCTCTGAATAATTCAATGAATTCAAAGACAAAATCACCAAAGATTTTGATACATTGAGGCAAGAACATGCAGCTGTCAAAGATCTGGGAAATACAGTAGAATCCCTCAGTAGAAAATGGAACATGCAGAAGAAAGGATCTCTGACACTGAAGACAAAGCTTTTGAACACTCCCAAACACACAAAGAGAATGAGAAATGGAGATCAGAAATGGATCATTCCCTGAGAAAACTGTGGCATTAGTCGAAAAGAGCAAACATTTGCCTTATAGGAATCCCTGAAGAAGAGGATGGTCCAAAAGGCACGTATACTCTACTCCAAGAGATAATTGAGGAGAACTTCCCAAACATAGCAAGAGATACTGAAATTCTGATGGTAGATAGTTTGAGAACCCCAGCATGACTCAACCCAAATAAAACATCTTCCAGACACATTGTAATTAACTTCGCCACAGTTAATATGAAGGAGAAAATTCTGCAAGCAGCCAGATGTAAAAAAACCATAACCTACAAGGGGAAGAATATTAGAATAACTGCAAATCTTTCTGCTGAAAATTTTCAAGCCAAAAGAGGATGGTCATCGACCTTAAATCTCCTAAAACAAAACAACATTCAGCCCAGGATCCTGTATCCAGCTAAACTGAGCTTCATTTATGACAGAGAAGTTAAATACTTTAATGACATACACATGTTAAAGAAATTTGCCATAACCAAACCAGCTCTTCAGGATACTCTCAGGCCCATCCTCCATAATGACCAGCACAATGCTCTACTACCAAAGTAAATTCACTCTGAAATTCTTGACCCAAACCTAATTCCACAGTGGTGAAAAGATTTAAAATGTCCACTGGACTTTCATAAAACTTGACACCCAAAGTATTAGCAGGCTTATCAATACTCTCAATTAATGTGAATGGCTGAAATTGTCCTCTTAAGGGGCACGGTTAGTTGACTGGATACAAAAACTCAGGCCACATATCTGCTGCATACAAGAATCTCACCTTACCTTAAAGGATAAATATAGACTCAGGGTGCATGTATGGACATCCGTAATCTAGGCAAATGGAAACCAGAAAAAAGAAGAGGTGGCAATTTTATTTGCAGATACAGTAGGCTTTAAACCAACAAAAGTAAGGAAAGACAAGGATGGTCATTTCACATTTGTTAAGGGAAACACTCAACATGATGAGATGTCAATTATTAACATTTATGTGCCCAACCAGAATGCTCCTCAAATTATAAGGGAGACCCTAAAAGACATGAGCAATTTAATATCTTCCAGCACCATAATAGTTGGAGATTTTAACACACCTTTGGCAGTGTTGGATAGATCCTCCAAGAAGAAAGTAAGCAAAGACATTTTTGGTCTTAAACTTCACCATACAACAATTGAATTTAACAGACATCTACAGAACATTTCATCCTAACAAAACTGAATACACATTCTTCTCATCCGCCCATGGAACATCCTCCAAAATTGATCACATCTTAGGTTACAAGTCTAACCTCAGCAAATTTAAAAGTATACAATGTTTAAAAGTAATCCTTTTTCCCATGTTAAAGATGCCACAGGTATTACTTAGGTACCTACACCAACTGTGTGCTGTGCTTAGGCATGAACTAGGTGTCAGGGTATATACACTGGAAACTAAATAGTTTTTTCTACCTTCAGTCAGACTATAGTCTTACTAAGAAGACTGTGCATTAAAAAGTATACATTGGCAGGACTGAATACAGTTCGGGCTATTGACAAGGCCCTGGGTTTTGCTGTGAGATATTCCATGTGCCCACTCTTACTGGTACTGTGACTCTGGAAAAGGCTCTCTACTTTTCTGAGTCTGTATTCACTATTAAAATAGAGAGAGATTTCCAGAATGTTTATTGCAGCCCAGTTCATAATTGCTAAGTCATGGAAGAAGCCCAAGTGCCCATCAACCCATGAATGGATTAATAAATTGTGGTACATGTATACCATGGAATACTATGCAGCCTTAAAGAAAGATGGAGACTTTACCTCTTTCATGTTTACATGGATGGGGCTGGAACATAATCTTCTTAGCAAAGTATCTCAAGAATGGAAGAAAAAGTATCCAATGTACTCAGCCCTACTATGAAGCTAATTTAAAGGTTTCATATGAAGGCTATAACCCAACTATAGCACAAGAATATGGGAAGGGAGGGAGGGGGGAGGTTTAGGTGGTG
>CAUYRH010108318.1:0-12610 GCA_963574655.1 Perodicticus potto
ACTCCCCTTCCCTCCCTCACCCCTTTCCCCATCTTATTGTGGATTGTAGCCTTCGCTTGAAAGATAAAAATTTGCTTCATATTAGGGGTGTATACATTGGATACTTTTTCTTCCATTCTAGAGATACTTTGCTAAGGAGAATATGTTCCAGCTCCATCCATGTCAATATGAAAGAGGAAACGTCACCATCCTTCTTTAAGGCTGCATAATATTCCATAGTATACATGTACCAAAGTTTATTGATCCATTCGTGTATCGTTGGGCTTTTGGGCTTAAATATTGTATTTGTTCCCGTTTTGCTTTTTATTTCAAAATAAGATATGTGCAGTGTGCATAGGAATTTGTTCATAGTTGTTTTTTTTTTTTAGACTATAGTCTGGCCCACCAATGGCCTGAGGGACAGTGAACTGGCCCCCTGTTTAAAAAGTTTGAGGACCCCTGATCTAGGAGGTGTATCCCTTATCTCTTAGCTGGCAACTAAGGATGAAGGGGTAGCTGGGGGTAGGATGAAGTTGGATCTGATCAGCACTCTTTGCATTTATTAGCAGCTCTTGGTGGACTTCAACAAATAACATAGGATTCAGCTAAAGTCACCTCCCCCAAAAATTCCTTTTATGAAAGTTTTAAATCACTGACACATCAATGTCACAGTATGGGAACATGAGCTCAGAAAATTGCCATTTAGCCAACAATCAATCCCTGGAACTGTACTTATCATCCAGACAACAAAGTCAGCTCTGGGCAGCTGTCCCGGACCACCACCTTCTCTGCTCAGCCTGCTACTCTCAGTCTCTTCTGCTGACTCAAGACCTCACTCATCTGTTTACTCCCCACCCTTGATACATTTTCTAGCTCCATTGGTTTGGAGATTATCACATCCCTTTTTGGAAAGACTTAAAATCCTAAAAATATTCATGAGCAGTCATGATGTTCCAGTAGCATTAGCTAATATTCAGAGGTGAAGGACCTGGGTCCAACTCCTGACTAAATCTAAATTAGTAGTTGTGTGACCTTCAGCAAAATCAATCTTGTTGAGCTACATCATCTTTGTGTGTATAATATCAAGGATGTTATGATAGTATTAGCTCCAAAGGGCCTCCTAAGGAACAAAAGAATAAAGTGTATGAATATGCGGTATAGGCACTATTCATTGCTATTTGGTAATCTAACCAGCTTGAAATGAAGTTTATGAAAAAATAAATCTGCAATTCTGGTTTTTGTTGGGGAGAGCTGGTCTTGGTTTTAATAGTAGAGTATTCCTCAGTTGATATTTGGTGAATTAAAAAGAATTAAAATGAACAAGCTGAGCAGAAGAACTGCACTTACATTGACACATGAGTTCTATGGAACAACCTGAAAGAAGCTATTTTTAGCAAAACTAGGCAAATCTTTTATATCTGCCTTCAGAGGAAAGAGCAGAATTGTAAACCATGATTATAGCCAAACTGCAGACCAGTGGGAGACCTCGCCTGCAGGGCTAGAAGAATAGATCATCTTATCCCTCAGACCCATCTGCACACACAGTGCAGAGGTGCCAGCACTGAGATGATGGAAGGGTGAGCGTTAAACAGCAGGAGGACACATGCAGCCCAGAGGCTGAGTGCCATGGGCTAGGTTCAGAGAGGCCGGCTTTCAAGTGAGCACCTGTGCCCACTATGCCTAGCTACAGCCAGCTCTATCAATTATCCATTTCAAGAGGCCTAGATTCATCACCAACTTGGAAAAAGAATTAACATAATGGTCTTGCCTCTGATGAAAATACACTGACAGGTTTGGCCCATTTCATCCAAATTTACCTCTATTAAATTCACATGTGCAGCATAACAGTTGGTGCCTCATATCAGTTACAACATATGGATTTTGGAAAGTGAGAGCGTGGCAAAAAGGAGGGGGGAGCTAATTGTAAATGTGCATTCTAAGCAGCCCTAAGTCATCAAGGAGGATTATTTCCCTACTGGGAATGTGAACATGCATGCACGCACCAACACACACCTTAAACACACAAGCTCTGTCTTTGCTTCCCCTACGCCCAAAAACATGAAGGGAAAAAAATGAAGAGAAGGAAAACGAAAATAAAGAATGAATGTATTAATTGCATCTTGGACCTCTCTCAGAAAGAATATATCAAATCAACACATTTTTTTCCTATTTCCTATTTGGTTCAAAGTTTCTGACCTGCGTCAGGGGGTAAAACTTCAAGTGCAAAGTGAGAGATGCCATTTTCATAATCATCACATACCAAGTACACTAAAGCTTACAAGCTTAGATACCACCCACCATTGCAGTTTGTACTTTTGCTAATGTCTTTCCCTAGATTTTCTCCAAGAGAAAACTGTTCTTGGTGATTAGCAATATTTTCATTCAGACTGGAAACATACTTATCTCACAGCAAAAGAGAGGGCTAAATTTTAGTATTCGACAATAAGACTATCTCTATTCAAAAGATCAAATTATTTCCATGTATCAAGCCCCTGAATAAGAGTTGCCAGGAAATAAGTTTGTGGAGAATTGTGACGGCCTGGGTGGGATCATGTCCATGTAGCTGAAATGTGACCAAAAAAGACTCTGAATGCAGTTACTGCTGCTATTATGTTTCTTAAGTCCTCAAACTTAGACCAAAAAAAAAAAGAAAGAAAGAAAGAAAGAAAAGAAAATAATTATCCCATGGGCTAGAACACCTGCAAAATTTAATACTTTTACATAAGCCTAAAATATCAATACTATTAATAACCTTACTATTTTGAATGCTTAATATATGCCAAACATCATCCTTTCATTTTGCACACAAATTATCTCTTTGAATGTTCACACTAACTCCGTAAAGTAGAGATGATTAGTAACATCTTACAGAGGAGAATGAGGCTCAGGTACAGGGCTTCCTCTGACCACAAGGCTAGCCAACAGTGAGAGATAAAATGTAGTGCACAAATGTCCAACTTCAAAACCTATGTTCTGAAATACTGCATAACTTCACCAATAAATGTGCTCACTAATGATTCTCAGCCAATTGTGTAACATACAAGCAACAATCCAGAAACAGAAGTGAGAGGAAGCCTGCGTTACAGTTGTGTCAGGGTCCCCCATCCTTGGAGCTTCATGATTCTATGGCAGCAGGCAGCCATCAACCTCATGGGAGAGAGTTTCACTTCTATATTTGAGGCAGCAATCCACCAGGGCAGGAACAATTTGAAAACAAGTGCTAGTCATTTCTCCTGGGAGGACATACTCTGACTACAGGTTATTCCACTGAATACTCATGATAGGATCATACAGCAATGACACTTGACCCAAATGCCACAAGAGCCACAATCTTTTCACATATACTGATCCCCAGCAAGCACATTATCTGTGGAATAAAAGCTTCAACCTCCCTAAGTTAACTTTCCTCCTAACAGGATGGATGAATACTTTGATACTAACTGAAATTATCTGTGTTTCATAGTTGGGCAAAGGCAAAAGAGTATAGGGAGAATGAAGACAGAGGCTAAACACAAATATTCAATGTCCCATGCTGGTACTTGTAACAGAGATGTTATCATCACATGGTTTATGTGTTCATGTTTTGGTGGAATAGGAGCAGGAGAACAATGCATTTTTTTAGTAGGGCAGAATTTGAAGAATACTATCATTATACTGCAACCTGAGGCAACTACTATTCATTGGAGAAATGTCAAGGCACGGGCACAGTCAGAGGCCACAGAAGAAAATGGTTATAACCACTTTGTGCCAACCCCCAACCCTCCAGCTTGTTGATGGAAAAATCAGCCAAATGACTCTCTGTTGACCTAGCCTTTGAGAGGGAAGTATTAGGTGGCAGTTATTCTTAAAAAGAGGTCACTGCTAAAGATGACAAAAAGCAGCTGGTAGAGTCATTAACCACTGTGGTTTCAAAGCCTCAGTATTAATATAAATCCTAGTGCTTGTTTCAAATGTAACCCAGAGTTCTAGAAAAGACTAAACAGTTTCTGTAGATGTAAGAAAGTCCTATTTGACGAGATACATAATCACAAGTAAGAAGGATAATTTTTACCTTTTAAAACCATCAGCTATGAAGCTCACAGTAAGCCTCAGGGCAGCTGGCAGCAGGCAGATTACCATCCTGCAACAGAAAGGAAAACCAAGGTTACTCTACAGTAACTGTCTCTGGATCACTTGGTGACAGAGGATGCTTCTAGAATTGGACACTGGATGACACATAGGGCCTGTGGCATCTGTGAGAGATAATCTAGATTTTGACAATGTAGAGAACTTAAAGAAAAACATGTTCTTTTGGAGATTATGCAGCTATGTTGAAACTCCTTTTATATGTTGAACAGGCACCATTGAAAGAGTTGGGCCCAGTGGTCTTGTCACTCAAACACAGCCCCTAGTCCCTGTTGCTGACCACGTCTGGTGCCAGATCTTACTATCCTCCTGGATCCTGACATTAGGGGGAAATGCAGTGCCACTGGAGGAAAAAAAGTCAAGATGAAGAATAAGAAGGCAAATAATTGGTGAGTTTGGGATCTAGAGAGGACATTCCTCTGTTTCTAGAGAGGAAAAGAGACCAAGGGAAGGGAGTGATTTGTCCATGTAGCGAATTGGAGCTTGGGCACTGGCCTGGTCTTCCAATCTCCCCAGACTCCCCAATCTCAACCCAAACGTTTCCAGTTTCCTCTCTGCCGGTCACTTTGAAAGCTTTTCTAGAGAAGACGATTTATAAAATAACCCAGAATTCATCCTCCATGGGTGGGGTGATAGAACAATTATTCTTTATACATCTTTTAGGTCATAGCCCACGAAAAGATAATTTCCTAAAACGGTTTCTCTGTTACCCTGTTTCGAACAATCAAATTGAATTTTGCCAGCAAGTGGAGCTGCCCCCCCACCCCTATCCCTGACCTTGAGAGCCAATAGTTTCCCAGAGTTCCCTTGCAGTTCCCTGCAGACAGATGGAATGCAGAAGGCAAGTCTCTTGGGGCCACTTGTGGACTCAGGTTGTTGTTTTTTATTGTTGTTGTTTTTTGAAGTCCTACCCCTTAGGCAAATGGCTGATTTATCTTCCCTGAGCAGTGCTTGCCAGGGACCAGTCACTATGGCAAGAAAGGGGAGGGGCTGTGTCTAAATTGGAATGTTGGAGTTTTTTAAACATTTTATCTTATGTCATTCTCTACTATAATCTCCATCTAACCACAAAAATGTGGCAGGTTTGATCCTCTGATGTTATCTTCCTCTATCTCCCCCACACCCTTTCAGACAAACTCACTCCTCACCAGAGTGGATTATTCAGTCTTTTCCTCTCTGCTCATCCAAGCACCCTGAATTTGAGAATCTGAGGTCTGGTTCAAAGGCTTTCTCCTTTCCATCACTTGTTACTATGGAAATTTGAGTAATAATCTGTAGAGTATGCCTGCTTACTCTCTCTCTCTCTCTTTCTCTCTCACACACCAGTTTTCTACCATACTTCTCTTTGTTGTGTAGATATCTAATCCATCATGTCATTCTGATGGTTTCTCTATCACTATTGCGGACAATGGTAAGACACCCTATCTTCCCAAAGCATAAGCTGCTTCCAAAAAGAGAAGCAAAAAGAAAAACCTTAAAAGTACTGAGTACACTGGAATTAAGTAAATGAGGCGAAAGCTATATTAATTAGTTTGATGTAAGCATTCTCAATTGTATAAAAAAATCAACATTGTACCCCACAAATGCATAAATGTGTTCATGATCTATGTGTATATGACATAATAAAAGGAAAAAAAAGAAAGAAAAACCTTTGCATTTGGCAGCTTTTCCCATTTAGCCGCCCACTTCCCTACTTGGGTTCAAGAGCTGGGTTACCTCCTGCTGTCTCCAGGCTGGTTCAGTGACTCCACTCTCTCCAACAGAATCCCTGGAGAGGACACGAGCCTTTGCTGCACTCTCCCTTGCCCTTCCTCCTCCTTTCTGGATAGTTAAAGGCTTTGAGAGTTTGGACTAAAAGTTGCCGGTCTGAATATATATTTAGTTTCCTCTGGGCAGTCTGCCTAATAAGCTACATGGGTAACTTAGAAGTGATAGCTATAGAGGCCCAAGGATGATGATAGAACACCCAAGTCACTGTCTTTTAGTCCATTCAAGAGGTTTTTGTTCCCTGATGAGATGAAAATGCTTTTAAAAAATTAAAAATTAAATTATTGCTACCTGGAGCTCACCAGCCTTGTGCACTATTAGAGAAAACATCCCCTATCCCAGGAGATCTGGTCCTCAAATCTTAGCTGTTTGTCCAAATACTTGACATCAGCTTCCTCTTGGAATGTACGCTATCTCAAAGAGAAGGAAAAAATAAACTAAACAGTTTGCTGCTTATAAATTTGTAGGAAAAGGCCTTCACATGATAAGCTTAGACTTCTATTTTAAGGCTTTATTTTTCCAAATAAATCCATATAAATAAGCATTTCAGAACCTAAATGGTCACTGAAAAGCCATTTCATTGCCTGTTTGCCAGAAGCCAAAGTTGGAATTCCTTGGGCTGGATTCTGGTGAGATAGATCTCAGGTTATAGTAGAAAAACAAACAACAAAAACCATACCCTTATGTCTCAAGTCTTCACCTGAAGCTGACCAGGTTAGAGAATGTCCCAGATCTTGTTTTCCTTGTGGATACTGAGGATGGATCTGCATGAGATAGTATGTCTGTGTGGGGTCCTGCCCTCAGGACAAGTAAAGGGGTAATGAGAAAGGACATCATTGTGTTATCACAAAGCCTTCAGTGGGACAGCTTATAAACATATGCTTATAACATGGGGAAATACCTGTGTTCACATAACCTTTTAGTTCTACCCTACCTTCTCCACCCTAAGAGAAGGTTTTGGGAAACTTTATTTTAATTTCAAATGTGTCCACAGTAACAGAAGTAAGAAAGCTATTCCAGTCTTCACCCGTGCATCTCAGTAACGATTTTAATGTAGCTTGTTTTTGTGCTCAAATTTTTGATTACATGAAAATTTGCAAAAATAAACTCCTAAAATAAAATTACTAATAGCTGTGCATTTTGGAGCAGTGATTTGACTTGAGACCTGCCATCAAAGAGGTCATGCTGTAAAATCTTTACCCTCTTTCCTGTGTCCCAGGTCCTTCACATGCATTTGTTCATTTTATGTATATCATCAAACATCATGCAAGACTTTATTTCCATTCTATGCAAAAGGAAACTGAGGATCTGTGTGAATAGTTATTTGCAAAAAGTTACTCAACTAGTAATTAAAAGAGCTTGAAACTCAAACCCAGAGTTGTCTATTTCCAAAGCCTGTATTTTAAGAAAAAAATTTAACTGGGCATTGTGGCGGGTGCCTGCAGTCCCAGCTGCTCTGGAGGCGGAGGCAAGAAAATCACTTAAGCCCAAGAGTTGGAGGTTTCTGTGAGCTGTGACGTCACTGCAGTTTACCGTGAGGGCGACATAGTGAGATTAGGTCTAAAAAAAAAAAAGAAAAGAAAATTTAATTCTGATAAAATTTACACAATGTAAAATTTATCACCTTAATCATTTTTAAGTGTACAATAAAGTCATGTTAAGTACATTCACGTTGTTATGCAGCTAGGCTTCAGAAATTTTTCACTTAAGCCCAAGAGTTGGAGATTGCTGTGAGCTGTGACACCACCTCACTTTACCGTGAGGGCAACATAGTGAGATTAGGTCTCAAAAAAAAAAAAAAAAAGAAAGAAAGAAAGAAAAAAAAAGTTAATTGTGATAAAATACACACAACACAAAATTTATCATCTTAATCACAATAAAGACATGTTAAGTACATTCACACTGTTATGCACCAGGCTCCAGAAATTTTTCAACTTCCCAAGTAGAAATTCTGTACTCATGAAGAACAACTCCATTGCTGTAAACCATGATTCCACTTTCTGTCTTTATAAATTTGGCTCCTCTAGGTGACTCATATAAATGGAATCATACAATATTCATCCTTTGGTAAGTGGCTTGTTTCATTTAGCGTAACACCCTCAAGATTCAACCATGTTGCTTCAGGTATCATAAATTGCATTTGTCATGTCATATATTACATCTTCATATACTGTGTACTGATTAACATAGATTTATAATTGCTTTTTATTCTTTGACTTTAAATTTCTATTTTTTGTATTTATCATTAGACTTGAGATTAATATAAAATTGAGTCACAAACCAAAATTATAAGAAATTTTTTAATTTGACTCTATGGTTCCCTTTGTCACAAAAGTGTATGTTTTTATACTGCCTTGAGTTACTGCCTAGTATCCTTTCATTTCCACTTAAAGGACTCCCTCTAACATTTCCTGTAGGGATGGTCTAGTGACAGCGATATCCTACAGCTTTTTTAAAATCTGGGAATGCCCTATTTTCTCCTTCACTTTTGAAGGCTAGTTTTGCTGAATAAAGAATTCTCAGTAATAGCTTGGTTTTTTGTTTCCTTGTTCTTAGCATTTTAAATATATCATCCCATGGTTTTTTTTTTTTTTTTTTTTTTTGTAGGGTTTTTTAACCCTAACCCTAACCCTAACCCTACTCCTAAGTGAGACTCTGTCTCACTTTATCACCCTCAGCAAAGTGCCATGGCATCACACAGCTCACAGCAACCTCCAATTCCTGGGCTTAGGTGATTCTCTTGCCTCAGCCTCCCGAGTAGCTGGGACTACAGGCACCCGCCACAACGCCCGGCTATTTTTCTGTTTTGCAGTTTGGCCATGGCCGGGTTTGAACCCGCCACCTTCGGTATATGGGGCCAGCGCCCTACTCAATGAGTCACAGGCGCCACCCCCATCCCATGGTTTTGTTATCTGCAAGGTTTCTGCTGAGATCTGCTGACAGTGTTATTGAGGATTCCTCATATTTTTTTTAAGGGATTCTTTAATACATGTGTGAAAGACATCTTGTTAAGAGAAGGGGAAAAGCTGCCTCAAATCCATTTCCAAGAATCTTTTGTATTTTACAAGTCATTGTTCTCTTACTGTTTTCAATATATTTTTTTGTCTTTGCCTTTTGACTATTTGACTGTGTTCCAGTATGGATCTCACTGGATTATCCTATTGGTGTTTGTTGAACTTCTTGTATTTGTAGAATCATGTTTTTCTTTGAATTTTAGAAGTTTTTTGCCATTATCTCTTCAAATATAGTAGTCTACTCTTACTGGATACTTTACTTTCTACAGTTTCATTTATCCACAGTCAACCACAGTTTGAAAATATCAAGTGGAAAATTATAAAAATGAGCAATTTTTAAATTTTAAATTTCTTGCATTTGTGAGTAATATGTTGAAATCTTTCAGCATCCTATTCTGTCCTGCCTGCAACATGAGTCACTCCTTTGCCTAGCCTATCCATTACTCAATAGCCGTCTCATTAATAGATTGACTGTCATGGTATCACAGTGCTTGTGTTCAAGAAACCCTGATTTTACTTGATAACAGCCCCAAAGTGATGATATTAATTGGGATATGACAAAGAAAAGTCATGAAGTTCTTCCTTTAAGTAAAAAGATAAAAATTCTCAATCTCATAAGGAAAGAACAAAAATTATACTGTGGTTGTGTTTGCTAAGATCTATGGTAAGAAATTTTCTATCTACAAAATTGTGATGAAGAAAAAAGAAATTTGTACATAAGATATTTAAAGTTTGTCTCTACCTGCAGTTTCAGGCATTTACTATGAGTCTTTGAACACATCCCCTGCAGATAAGAGGGGAGTACTATAAGTTTCTTGCTCTTTTTCCCTCTGTTTTCCTTCTAGAAATTCATAATGTGAATATTAGTACACTTGATGGCATCCCACAATCTTTTAGTCTCTGTTCACTTTTCTTAATTCATTTTTTTCTTGCTCTTCAGACTTAATAATTTCAAATGAGTTTTCTTCTAGTTCATGGATTTTTTTCCTTCCTGTTCAAGCCTACTATTGAACTACTCTAGTGAACTCTTCAAGTCAGATCCCATAATTACTACTGGGATCTTTTTTATAATTTCTCTCTCTTTGTTAATATCAGTTCTTTATGTATTTCTTTTGTTATTTTCTTTAGTAGTTTTCCTGTATTCTTCTTTAGCTCACTGAACACTCACTGAACACATTTAAGACGGTTGTTTTAAAGTCTTTGTCAAGTAAGTCTTGGACCTGTGTTTTTTGGGGGGTCAGTTTTTATAAATTTACTTTGTTCTTTTGTATGCCCTGAGACCTTTTGGTGAAACTTGAGCATTTAAAAACCAGTCACCTTTCCCAGATTTTGTAGGCTTTTTCTGCACAGGAGAAGCCTTTCACTGTTCACTCTGGAATAATGGCTCAAGGTCCTCTCAGGCCTTTTCTGAGGTCTTCCCTATGTTTACATGTGTGCTCCCCCATTCTTTTCTACACACAGATGTTCTTAAATGTCTTGATTTCCCTATGATTCTCACATTTACCTCTTCTCAAGACCCTAGATGTTCTCTTATATTTCCCCAGGTGCCCATAGATTCGTAGTTCTCTTGCAGCTTTCATGTACCACAGTGCCATCCCTGCCTTCAACAGCCTCCAGGCTAATATCCAGATTATGCCACCATTCCCAGCATTCACAGTCATATGGGATAGGAGCCAGTCCCTTGGGCAGTTTCCAGATATGTCACTATTTCCTTCCCATCCTGCAGAGGAACCAGGAATTGGGTGCTATTCTCCCAACTGCACCATACTGGACCAGGGAGTGGAGAGGGCCAGGATGAGCAACAATTCCATGAAATTTCCTCTCATTTTGAATGTGGCTTTTTCTAGATTAGGCATTTGCTTAGGTGCTACAGATTCCTAATGGATTCTGGCATTCCTACAAAGCTGCTTTTTCCCATATGTTATTGTTTACTTGGAGTTTCAATGAGAGAATGAGACCTGGAGCTTCCTAGTCCAGTATCTTGCTAACGTTCCTCTCAAGCCCAAATTTCTTCACTACACTGTATTGCTTCCCGTCTGAAGATAAGACAGACACACACAAAACAGAACCCCGCAAGCAAGTGCACAATTAATTAGAAAATGGTGAGCATAGGTTAAGGATAGAGGAAAAGTATTAAAACTAGAATAATAAGAGTAAATTCCTTAGAAGAAAGAGGAAATTGGACTGGGTTTTATATAAATACACACAAAAATTCACAGAACAGGTCACCTTTTCATTGCTGAGGATCTTTCACAGGGGAATAAATCTTGAATCTCCAGATCCTTCTAAAATCATTCTGAAACATTCATTAAGTCTAAGGATGAGGAAAAGGAAATTGGTCTTACCGTATTTGTTTATTTATTTATTTTTATGTTTTTGGTAAATGGACAGTTGATATCTAGAAGGAAGCTCTCTGGTCTTTAGTATCTGTAGGGGACATCAACATTTTGAAAACTCATCATTCAGCCCACAAGAAGCTCTACCATTAGAGAGGCAGGAGTGTCTGAAATACTTCTGGCCTGGCATGATTCTCAAATTGCTTAGATTATAGTCATGCTGACATTTGCAGTCTGACATGGTGCTGTGATTGGGGTTTAATAGCTAGATTGAAAGGCTTATGTTTTACTTCATATTATTTTTAATTGTTCCATTTTCCAGATATTTATTCCTAGAGCATTTTCCTCAAAAGAAGGGGAATTCCTTTTGAAAATCTGTATGACTCAGACCCCTTTGGGCCAGAGATTTTAGACTAAACTAAATAAAACTGGGAAGAAAAAGATGCTTGCAATGTGTTTGAAGATTCTGAAGAAATCCTCTGCACAAAAACAACAAAGGCAGGACCAGGAAACAAAGTATTAATTTCATGTTCCCCCCTATTAGCTTACCACCTGTTCTGTCTGATCGTTACTCAGCACGGAGGGGGGAAAAGGCTAATCAGTAGCACATTTTTATCAACAAACTTGCAGAAAACCCTCCCTAATTATTCCATTGAACTTGTGTCCTCCCAATGGAAGGCAGTTTCCCAAGCTGGCTGAGGGCCAACTGCAGCAAGCTGGTGTCCATAAGCGTGGCTAATGACAGCCCACTTTCACTCCAGGAGAGCCATAATTGCCCAGAGCAGTTTACAGATCCATTATTTTATGGCCATATTTCAGAAGGTAGGGTCGGAGGTTGGCAGAGAAGGATTCCTGGCAGGGCAGTGTAGGGGGCCAGCTTTACTTTCAACCCCAGATCATTTCCTGTTAAAAAATTCAATAGACTTCCCCCTCAAAATAGCTACTTCCCTGACAAAAACCTGCAAAGGAACCACAGGGATGGGAAGATATTTTGGGGAAAGAGAAGGATGCTGGACAGGAAGTTAGAAGCTCCCTGCCACCACCCCCACTTCCTCCAGCCACGTGCAGCTTGGGCAAGCCAGAAAATCACAGAGATCGGAACCTCACAGAGATCAGAACCTCATCTAGTGCCCTCCCTGGCAGCACTACAGCAGGGGGCTATTGTCCTGGATTAGAGACTTGCTGAGTAGATGTGCAACAAACATTTCTTGTAAAATATATTATAAGACAAATTTCAATTCTCAGACTACAACTTTCAGTAAAACAAAGCCCCTGTTATTTTTTTTAATAATTTTATTAAATCATAATTGTGTACATTGGTGCAATCATAGGGCAGAATGTGCTTCATATACAATCAGAAACATTTTGATCGTACTGTGAGAGATAGCC
>CAUYRH010108320.1:0-36756 GCA_963574655.1 Perodicticus potto
GATAAAAATGAAACCTGTACTCAAATGTTTATTGCAGCATTATTTCACAATTGTAAAGTTGTGGAATCACCCAAAGTATACATCATTTCATGAACAGATTAACAAAAATGTGGCATAGGTATGCCATGGAATACTACTCAGCCGTAGAGGATGACTTCATGCCTTTTGCAAAACTTCAGATGGGCTGAAGTGGAGACTGTTACCCTAAGTGAAGTCTTTATAAATGGATTTGCAAACTCCACATGTACTCATTATTAAATTGGAACTAATGGAGGAGCATAAATGTGCACAGAGGGATAAAAATTAATGGAAATAAATCAGGGGGAGGAGAGCGTAAGGGTTGAGTGAAAACCTCCCTAACAGAAATGGTGAACAGTATCTGGGTTACAGGCAGACTTACAATCATGACTCCACCATCATGGAAGTTATCCAGATCACCAAAAATGTTTGTAGCCCTGTAATATTTTGAAATTTAAGATAGAATAATTTATTCACACACAAATCCACGAAAAGTCATCTGGGTACCACAGACTCCAAGGAATGAGTTCCATTCTCCAAAATGCAAAAGTTAAGGTCTTGATTATATAAGTGCAAAAAAAAGTAATTTAGCAAGATTGCCACATTTGTCATAAGCGGCTGGTTTATCAGATAGAGGAATTTGCTTATTTTTTAGCTATTTTCTTTTTCTATCCATTTTAAAAGCGTGGATAGTATTTAATGTTTCATCTTACATAAAGTGATAGACCTGAGGTCTTCGTATAAAAGAAACAAGAAACGTGTAGGAAGTTAATCCATGATAAAGACTAACAGTAGGAGGGAGGGAAGGGGTCTTCTCTGACACTCTTACTCTTTTAAAACATTTTACAAATCAATGTAGTTAAAGAAAAGGCTAACCCCATAATCACCAGAACAAATATCGCAGCTGCCTGGGTTACAGCAGCTCATCATGTCAGGTTCTGTAGTCATATTCCTTTAAGGCTCAACGTAATTTAAAGTTCCGACAGCTTGATTTTGAATTACTTATTTTTACAAAAATAATTAACTTAAAAAATCAACCAGAGAGGTACATATTAATGAATTTACAAAAAATAATTAACTTCAAAAGTCAACCGGAGATGTTCAAACTGATGAATTTCCAAGTCTCAGACCAGACCTGAAGGTATTTGTTGAACTGTATCCGGACGAAATTGAAAGTGTAGATTCTTATTGATCGTCTGAAGCATTCAGCAGAAATTATGAGTTCTGATGTGGTGAGTTTGAGGTGCTCGTTAGATTTAAAAGTAAAGATATAGAAGAGATATTTCAAAACAGAGAAATAATAGAGAAAGTTCTGGGCAAAGTATTAATTTGGAAATATCTGTGCTTGTATGTAATGTAAATCCAAATCGGTAGATAAGATCACCCAGAGGTAAGAATAGAGATGGAAATGTCTTTAGTCAGAACTCTTGTGCCCTAAAATATACACAGAGTTCTTAGAGTGAGGAGTTAGGAAAGAAAATTGAGGAAAGGCAACGTTTTATGTAGCAGAAAAATGTGATGGATTGAATGTTTGAAGAGACAAGAAACGTGTTAAGTAATCATATCAGAAAATGGATAGTAAAAGAAGATCAGGAGATTAAACGCATTATTTGCTTCCTGCACTAGTTCTTCTGCTATGCTAATCAGTTTGAATTTGAACTTCAGGAAAGAAAAAAAAAAAAAAACAGCAAAACAAGGCTGCATAAGATACTTAAGTGACAAATGTCAAACCTGTTTATATGTGGGGATAGAGCTAGTGAGGCAACACAAAAATTGAATGTGTTGCAATCCATATAATTTATTATGTATATTAGAGTTTAATTAGATAAATATAATAATTTATTGCTGATAGTACTTAACTGTATTTGTTTATCATTTGGATCTTTGTAAAGAAGCACATTATTCACAGAGACAGAGTCTCAATGTTATTATGTAACTTATCTGTTGGAATGTAACTTTGTAAAATGGAGCAGGTGATTCAGATTGCCATCTTATTCACCAGCATAAAAATTAGTTTCCCCTGGGGCTGCCAATAATGACACAATAACTCTCCTAGTAAGACAAACAGATTGTGCAAAGTTGTTTATTTCTGCTGCTCTTAATCTTAAAGGATGCTACAAAAACTATTATCTCTTACCTGAAATAGTCTGAAAATAAACTTCCTGAAAGGAAAAGTCGTCTGGAAATAAATAATTTAATTTTAAGATATAAAGAATTATTTTTTCTTTTTATCTACCTATAGCTATTAGTCAATCTCTCAAGAGCCCCTTTATTTTGATTTACTGAAACAATAACTAAAACTTATGAAATGAGATATAACCTGAATGCCTATTTAAAATGTTACCCGCATTCAAAGAATAAGAGGGATCTGATCTGTGAATGAAGAAAGTGTTTCATTTATTAGTGTTTGATTTGCTGTAAGGATGATGTCATCTCTACAGCATTATCCAGTGGATTGGCCTTGTTTTGAAAGATAGTTAGAATATTATCCTATTAACCTTAAAAATCAAAAGGGAAGAACATTTTTCACACACACACACACACACACACACTCATGCACACATGGTGCCAACAAATGTATACACATATTAAGACAAAAAGTGTATTAAAATTTTAATATTAAATATATACCAATAACATATTGTATCTTGTATCCATTGTAGTTGTAGAAGTCAAATGTAACTTGAGTATTACCATTTTAACACAGAATTTTTTTCTTTTGTAAGATTTTATATATTTTCGTCACACTGTGTGCGTGTATGCAAGTTACAATATAACGAAAGTAATTTATTTCTGGACTTCTTGCATACGTAAAAGTGGAATGTAATACAGTATGTGCAAGCAAAGCCTTGGGGAATGAAGGACAACACTGACCAATTTCTGAAACAAAGAGGAATTGTAAGGAAATTTCAAAGTCGGTGCATGTACATTTAATGAGATCTTAACGGTACATTTACCTTTAAGAAATTTGTATTAGAAAGAAAAGCAAAGTGTAATATTAATGATATAAATTTCTGGCGGTGCCTGTGGCTCAGTCAGTAAGGCACCAGCCCCATATACCGAGGGTGGTGGGTTCAAACCTGGCCCCCGCCAAACTGCAACAACAACAAAAATAGCCGGGCGTTGTGGCGGGCACCTGTAGTCCCAGTTGCTCTGGAGGCTGAGGCAAGAGAATCGCCTAAGCCCAGGATTGGAGGTTGCTGTGAGCTGTGTGACACCACGGCACTCTACCGAGGGTGACAAAATAAGACTCTGTCTCTATAAAAAAAAAAGACATAAATTTCTACAAACCTGAAGAATGGTAAAATGTATATTTCTGGGTGTAAGTAGAAGATAGAAATAAATTAAGAACAGAGCAAAAATAAGTTTAATGAAAATAGAGAAATATATGTATAAATCTTCATTGAATTAACATTTGCCATTTGATACAGTTCTTGAAAATGGTAAGCCTCTTGTAAGATTGCTCAATAAAAACTCGCATTTCCAATATAATAAATTAAATGAAAACAAAAAGACACATTCTATGTGACAGATGGGATTATAAGAAGATAATATAATCAATGTTACAGGAATTAACTGAATAAGTTAAACAAAATAGATAATTTTTAAAAGACTAATCCTGAAATAAGAAAAAAAATGAAATAAAGATAGCTCACACCCATGAAAGAAATTAAAATTATAATCAAACATTGAATAAAAAAAAAAACCCTCCATATATATATAGATGAATTTGTTGGTGGATTTTGTCATATTATAAGGAAGGGAAATTACACAGATCCCACCCAAAAATCTCTCCAAGAAAGAGGATAAAATTTCTACAGCATAGCCCTTATTCTATTCCATCAAGAATTATTAACAAAATATTTACAAATTGAATCAATTTATATATAAAAACTATACAATATTATGAAAAATTATACTTTCACTATGATTTCATTTTTAACATTCAAATAATTCTTTAATTTTTCATATTATTAAAGAACAAAAGGAAAAACAAGTGACTATATAAAGATATGTAAAAAGAGAGTTTAATAAAATTTT
This sequence comes from Perodicticus potto, assembly GCA_963574655.1. Classification (NCBI taxonomy): domain Eukaryota; kingdom Metazoa; phylum Chordata; class Mammalia; order Primates; family Lorisidae; genus Perodicticus; species Perodicticus potto. The sequence continues at coordinate 4,060 of CAUYRH010108320.1, forward strand.
GTATCTACTCATAATTTAACTAAAAAAGTTTCTGTGGAAATATATCATACATACAGGTCAAATATGACAGTATTGTTACCAGAATTTCTTTCCTTTTTTTTTCTTCTTTTGCTGCTTAATTATATTGCTGCATTTTTATTGCAATATAATACTCATTTAAGCACTTAAAAAGGGAAATGGTACAAAGATTAAATTAAGACACGGTAAATTCACCAAATATTTAGCTTTCATATAAATAAACGTCATAACCACACTGTTCACATCTAATACTGTTGTAGTACAACAGTTAAACTTGTGAGTCTACAAGATAATTCATCTGTAGTTAAACAGGAAACAAAGTTGAAAAAAGTTTCAGGAGGTCCTTGGTCTCCTGGGATTCGAAGAGTGAACCTAGAGACCACAGATCAGTGGTAAGATAGGATCTATCATACAGAAAAGAATACAGAAAAAACACCAGAGCTCCTGCAGAAGCAAAGACCCAAGTCAGAAAATCTCTCTGCCTGGGTTCTTTCAAGGGGTATATATCATGGCTTGTGTTGTTGATAGTTACATTTGGCCAGGACTTGGTAACAAAGAATGGATACAGTCTCTTCCCTTGGGGTAAGACCAATGCCTACATTAATGAATGGATAGAGTCTCTTCTCTTGGGGTAAGACCAACTTGTGTATTAATGAATGGATAAGTTCATTCATGAAATTGTGCAAGCTTGGGAAACTTACATGAAATTGTCCAGCCCTAGGAACTCACATGATACTGCCCACATCTAGGAAATGGGGTTCTCTGTTCTGCCCTGAATGGGGGAACCCTGTATCACCTTTAGGCCTGTGAAATGTTCACAGAGGAGTAGTGTAGCCAGAGGAGGGCTTTCTAGGCCCGACGGGTGGTCCTGGGTTTGGCACAAGTTGTGGTCTCCCCCAACTAACAAGAGAACCCTGCTGGCCCTCTGTGCCACACATGGTTCTGCAGCTCTGCCGTCCCCTCATCTGCTGCACCAACACCCCCAGAGTGGAGCTGTAGAAGGTGAGACAGGTCCTCCTGGGCTCCTGGTGCTGACCAACCTGGGTGCACCCCCCTCGTATCAGCATCACTGGTGAATTCTATTTTTTTTTTTTTTTGCAGTTTTTGGCCAGGGCTGGGTTTGAACCCGCCACCTCCAGGTGTGTATGGGGCCAGCACCCTACTCCTTTGAGCCACAGGCACCGCCTCATCACTGGTGAATTCTAAAATAACGTTTAAATGTATTAATATGAATCTTTCACAAGTTCTTCCAGAAAAATAAAGGAGGGAGAACTTCCAAACACACTGTACAAAAGTCTGTTATCCTTATACTAGAGGCAGCCAGAGATATCGCGTGACAGAAAATCACAGGAAAACAAGCAAAGAATGAAAATCCTCCTAATTATAGACACCACAATTAAAAAGCAAAAATCTAGCAACACAAATCCAGGAACATTAAAAAATAATAATACATCAAAAGTAATTAGGCTGCATCCCAACACAACAAGGTTGAATTTAATATTCTAAAATAAATTAATGTAACACAGCATCTTAATAGAACAAAGGAAAAATGTCTGATGATTTCAATAGAAGTAACATTGGGCAAATACAATATTAAAACAATCTTTTGTACATTCCAAAATAGCTAAAACAAAATAATTCGAATGTTTCCAGAGTAAAGAAAAGACAAATATTTAAAGTGATGGATATTCCCAAGTACACTGATTTGATCTTTAAAAATTATGTGAATGCATTAAATTATTACATGTATCCCCAAACTATGTACACCTGCATCAATAAAATAAAAAAATAAATTTTTTTAAATTCTTAACATGCTAGGAATAAAGAAGTTTTCTCAACTGATAAAATGCACCTTCTATTTAAGAAACTGCATTTAACATTATATTTAAAAATTAAAAACTAAAACCCCCTTCCCATTGAGAGCAAGATGAGGATATCTCCTTTGGCCACTTCTATTCAAGACTGTCCTAGAGATTTTAGCCAGAAATATCATGCAAGAAACCTAATTAAAAGAATACAGGTTGTAAAAAAAAAAAAAAAAAGAAAAAGAAATAAAACTGTTTACTCACAGATGACAGGATCTTACACGTCTGTATGTAGAAAATCCCAGGAAATCAACCCCCCCCCCAAATTATTAGAATGAAAAAAAAGCTCAACAGTGAAGCAGGGTACATCAATATACCAAAATAAGTTGCTATGCTAGTGTCTTTGTTTTGCACTGCTGTGAAGGAATAAACGAACCTCAGTAATTTATGAACAAAATAAGTGTATTTGGAGGCCGTCCAAAAGCACGGCCCCAGCACCTGCTTCTGGTGAGGGCTTCAGGAATCTTCCAATCATGGCAACATTAAAGACATTCTGAAAGAAAGATGACAAGCCACTGGCTCTGAATACGGAGAACGAAAGGGGCACTAACCAAGGAGCACAGGCAGCCACTAGTAGACGCTCTGGAGCATCTGAAAGGAATAAAGCTCTGCTAACAGTTTGCTTTTAGCTCCATAAGCCCAATATTTGTTTTCTCACCCTTACGACTGTGAGATAATACATTTTCCTTGCTTTAAGCCACCCAATGTGTGATAATCAGCTGCAGCAGAATAGAAGACTAATACAGAGTTCCTCTTGTCAGATTCCCCCACACATTGACTATCACTCACACATTGACTATCACTACTGGACATGGTATTAAAAAATACAATAAAATCTATCTTTTTCTTCAGGGCTTCTAATTGCCGACTATCTTGCACATTACAATTCCCTCCATAAGTCCAGATCCAGACCCGTACTTTAGAAAATCACGAAGCAGTGTAGAAGAATGAGATAGGAAACCGGCATAAGGCTGCTAGTGTGGACGGCTGTTCTGTTACCAGGCTTCTGAAATGTGGACTTTTCCCTGGCTCCGTAGTACACGGCAGCCACTAGCGCCCGCTGGCTATCAGCATCCACAAACAGCTCTCTCAGATTGACTCTGGTAAGATACCACCCACTGAACCATTTGACACGATAAACTGAAGTGTGAACTTTCATGAAGTTCCGCTGATGGGTCCCACCCTGACATCTCTGCCTTTCAGAGTCTTGGCCTTGCCTTTCCCCGACAGTGTCTGGATCTCATGCTTACAGAGAGAACCTTGTCTCTGGCCGTCATGTTAAGCCCTAGTTTAGTACATGCTCTTTATAGCTGCTTCTCCTTTATTCTTTAGATCTCTTTTTATGCTTTACTAGTAAATTCATTGTTGCTTCAACCTCCTGTTAAGGCTAGTAATTCTTTTTATTAAACTCCCCCTGTTCCAATCACCATGTGGCTTCTGTTTTCTGAGTGAGCTACAATGAATAAGTACTTAGCACCTCATGGGAGGTCTACTAATATTATTTAAATTGGTAAGTGGGTGAATAGGAAATCTTCACAAGTTTTCAAAGCAACCAGCTGAGAAGACAGGGAAAAACAAAACAAAACAAAATCAATAACAAAAGCAAAACTCTTGAGCATTTATTTTGACTGGCTTGTGAACGATTTGGATGAGGCAGCACAGACTTAGTAGCTATTTCTGAACGGAACCAGGGAAAGCAGAGACTGATAACATCAGAAGGACATGATACTTCCCTTCAGCCAGGCTTGGCAATAATCTCAGTTAATTTGTGCACAGAACAGTTACCAGTCCAGAAACTGGCATGAAAAGTTATACCTTGGGAAGAGTGATCTTTAGTTTTGGAACAGAAGCACCATTACAAGGCAATTACTGAAACTGATCCAGCGAAAAAAAATGCTCACTTAACTACACCCAGCAAATTATGTTTGAATAAGGTTTTATTGATTTCTTTCTTTTTCCTATTTTTCCCCCACTGCTGTGCTATTTGAGGTGCAATTTTAGAATTTTTGAAGCATACAGCTATTTGGCTTCAACCTCAGAGCCGTTGTCTGGGTATCTAAATGCCTCCAGTTATTTCCAAAGGAATTGAGAATATTTGAATACCATTAGCCTCAGGCTTGTTGAGAGGGAGGCAACTCAAACCCCCTATAGAGTTAATGCTTTGGTTTTCTGTGTTATTTTATAGCATAAGACTTCTTGAAGGCTGTCTTTAACTTATTGAGCAATGGTTGATCTAGGTAAACCCTGTCAGTTTGTTCATAAATATTTAAGGAGAAATTTTCTTTTAAATGAAGTCAAGTCTAACAAGAAAAAGACAAGAGATAAAATGATAGACTAATGTGGTAAGGTATTTAAAATAAATGGAGATGAGGTCTTCTTAACATATTTAAAATTCATCAGTCATATTGATAGGTAAAATCATATGATATCATAAAGTAAATCAAACATAATAAAGGAATGATTAAAGTTGGCAAGGCCCAAACTTCAAAACTGTCAGTTGCTTTAATTTCATATCTTTTAGGTTTTCAGATTTATGTCCACCTGCTGGTATAGAGATTGAGATTTCCTTGGAACAATGACAACAGAGAATTTCCATTGTCTTGGATCATTAGTAATAGATCAATACAAGATATGACACCTAATAGTTAAAGGTTCCTGAAAAGAAGTCTATGGAAAACCAAGGCTGAAGGAAAAGAGACATCTGAGATTAGAGGGGAAAAAAGGGAGAGATATATAGAACATGAAAATAAAATAATTGTGCATTTCAAAGTGAAAGTTGACAACAAGCTGTCACCATGGCATATGTATTTTGACAATTGAAAATTATCTAAAATCTAAGCATATCTTTTCATGTTGTGTAACCTGGACCCATGGAGAATCACCTAATCTAGTTGCAAAGACTCTGTAGAGAGCTACTTTTTGTTATGCACGGATTCTTCATTCCCTTTAAGATGGATTATCTGAAGTAAATATATTCTTGCAACCAGAAATGAACATCACCTTTGGGCCAACCATCATTTTTATAAATTTAGAACACAGGGCATTTTTCATTAAGGTATATTTGTCAGCAATATGTTAGGAAATCACTCAGATTCTTAAAACTCTATATATCCTTGTAAAGGCTGACAACCATTATTTCGCATCATACTCTTTCAACTATGTTACAGAAAGGAAGAAAACAATGGGAAAATATTAGGAAAAATTCTTATCATTCAAGGTGGTGGAAAAATGTATACATCTGTATATGTGAGATTTATTGAGGTCTCAAATAACTAGGGTATTAATATCTTTGGTTTTTTTTTTAGTCTCTGTAAAGACTGTCAATTGCCAATGCGGACTGTATTTCAAGTCATCATGGCGGGTTATTGGGAAAAGTTTTCAATTAGCAATAATCACACCTCGGATAAACCTCACTGGCTATGATACTGCCACTATGCAAAGCTAGGGGATTAATACCTGAAATTTTTTTCTTCAATCATTGCTTTTAACTATGATTCCTGGGTTTTCTTTCTCGTTATCCACAAAAAACATCCGTGGAGTTATCTCACAGGTACTAGTCAGTCTTTCTTGTTAAATGTCCATAATAGTTCTGTTTCAACATTATTTAATTTTCTGTTAGAAAATGTTATTTTTAACTGTATGGCTGATTAATCCCACGCAACCCTTGTCCTTGGGCACAGCCTAAGCTGGTTTCTTGCCGTAATAGAGTTGGAGTAGAAAGAGGGCATCGGCTGCCCTCTCATTCCTCTTCCTCCTATCCCTGACCTTAGATAGGAAGCGTGAGAGTCATGACCTGATTCTGAGATACAGTCTTCCTTGCTCCATTGAAGATTTGTCTGTTCTGGGATTGAGAGATTGAGGTGAAGGAGAGCAATAGAAAAGATAGTGAACTTCACTTGCCTGTGTGGTTTGGAAAGACACACCCACGTTTCTGTCTGGCATGCTTTGGTTTTATCTCCTGCTAATGGTTTTGGGCCACAAGGTTCATGAACTTGGAGGAGGCACCTCAGCTGTGCTTCCGCCCCGTGTTTCTGTGAAGACCTCTTTGCAGAGGAGCATCCCTGTCTCGATTTGGCTGTAGCAGTGGAGCATTATGAAGTGTTTCTGAGGACTGCTCGAGACTGTTTCTGAGGCAGCAGGCCCTCAGAAGCCAGCCCAGTGAGATGCCTCACAGAAGAGACAGGGCTGCTTCTGTTCCTCTCTGCCTTCATTGTCTTCCTCCAGTTATGGAAGCCCAGATCCTCCCTGCTCCCCTGTTTTAGGCTTCCTCTAGCTACACAACTTTCAAACAAAAAAAGAAAAAGAAAAGAAGTCTCTGAACACCAAATGCAGCAACACTTGACGACTAGCTCAAACACCTCCCTTATGATAGTTATGGGAGAGTCTGAGACTCAATGACCCAGTAGCAAGAGACCAGTTTTTCCTCCAGCCAAGGCCTCCAGTGTCTATGATGCTAAGAACACAGCTCTGACTATTAGCTCTCCTCACTCTGCTTGATGAAGAAGAATCCTGCTTCTCTCCCAGATAGGTTGGGGAGATAGAAAACGTTCTATTCCTATCACTGATTTCCCCTCATTGACACCACGGATTTTTTTCTTTTCTTTCTTTTTTTTTTTTTTTGTGCTCCCTTGCTAGTGTTTTGATTATATATGGATGGAGAAGGAGAGTGGAAAAAAGTTTCCCTGCGAAGAGAAATGTTTGGCCTGTTCTGTGAGCACACTTACAACACCAGGTTTCAAGGCAAGCAAATTGAAACCTGCACGGGTGAACCAGGAATGTGGCTGTCAACTATGTTTCTTGGGATGGAAATAATGGACCATAACACAGACTGTCTCAAAACTTCCACAGTGACCCACGTATCATTCCCGGGATCGTAGGAGCATCAGCATTTGGAACACCTGCTGAATAAATCTTTACAGAAGATCATCTTACCAGGTCAAAATGAAAGCAGTTCTCCTCTCCCAGATTCACATTGTTTTGATCTTAAACACAGGAGAGTAGCAGCGTAAAGTGTAATTAGAAAATAGTAAATAAAATGCTGTCCTCTGAACTAAATGTTATTTCCTGACCAAACACTAACCGATAGGATTTCATAAATTTAAATTTCATTCATACAACTCTAAGATATAAAATGTTATCCTTGTGATGTATGAGAAGAGTAAACAGGAGGAAAAATTACCCCTGTTGCCAATCAGCAAAAGTTCCAGAGATTTACTGGTCGTTGTCTCGTCCAAAGATAATGAGCCAACGTTTATATAGATCCTAGATAGCTCAATAAAAGTTTAGTTCAGCACCATCATGTAACTTGTACAAAAGATGAAAACTAGACAGATGAAATGATAGTAATGACATGAACAGCAAAATAGGTATTAACAACTAGCATTTATTGAATACATAATTTTGCATTTAGCTTGCATCTTGCCATTCCATGTACAAAACAATCCTGAGGTTAAACTGTTACTGTAAGTGAAGTACCTTGGTAACATAATGACAGACTGTGTGTTTTCATAGTCTCAGCACAGTAATTATTTTGAATTTTATATTACAATGTTAAACTACTTGGCATCTTAATTATAAATATCTCTGAAACGTTGTTTATTTCCCAGTTTATGTGGCTTAAGTGAGGCATTTTAAGCTAAATATAAATAGCAAATATTACACTAAATTTAAAACAAAACATAATTTAGTATAAGATTGATTTGCAAGTACAAAATCATAATGACTAAATCTTGTTCCTAATAAATTTATTGAAAGAAGAAAAAATTCCAACATTCTGATGTGAGCTTACAGAAATTCTACCCTGAACTTATATCAGGCACAACCACCCACATTTCTGAGAAATATTCTAGTTTGTGACTCACCAGTAAGAAAATGTTATTAAAAAACCCAGCTCTTTAAGACATTCATGACTGCTTCATAAACTTCATATCAATGATATTTTAATTAACCCTGGAACACTTTGACAACTGGTAATTTGGGGGGTGTGAAATGCAGATAATTTTGGTTCAAGTCAATCATTTATACTAATTGGTTCATCTGTGAGGTAAACTATATTTTAAAACCTATAGTTAAATTTAATTTCTGGTTCTATGATGTACTAGAAAGAAGAAAGGTGGCAGGAATACATATACAATAACTTGCAAAATTTCACAGCAGAGCTTTCATATTTCTCATACTTCCATTGAATTTCTTTGACAAAGGAACTATTCATAGTAGTTTTGTATCTACTAAATCAACCCTATAGTAAATCTCCATTTTCTAAAGATAAGTCCAATATGAAAATAAGATGAAACAGGATATACTTAGGAAAGCAAATACCATTTAAATAATTTACATATTGATCTATTCAGCGTTGCTTATGGAAATCTCTTATAAGCAATCTAGGATGATATTCATAACGTATAATATGCAGCATGGGGAGAGGGAGGTTTGGCAGAAATTGTCATCAGTGGAGGAGTTTATATAGGAACAATGTAATCTATGACCTCCAGGTTCTTACATTAACATGAGTGAGATAAAATAACTATGTAGATAATGATTATACAAGTTAAACAGCATATTTGAAATAAAACAGCCATAGAATAATGAAAAAAATGGAGAGACAAGGAAGTTTTCCTGCATCACACATTTGTGGGCATCCCAGCCCGTTCCGAGCTCCCATAGATAGCTACTACGTGGCCACTGTGTAGGATCCACCTACCAGGGAAAACAGAGCTAAGGAGGAGAACGGAGAAGATGCTGCAAGTGAGCTCACTCTTCAAAGTTCGGGAAGTGAGGGGTGGGATCAGCCCAGGGTGTGCATGTCCTCTTGACCCTGTGGACTCCTTGGCTCTGAGTGGGGCTGCAGTGGTAGGGAACCATGAGTAGTACAGACCCAGGTCTGAGATGCTATTGGAAGAGAATTCTAACACAGGATGCATTTTATTAGATAGAAAACATGGTAAGTGAGCACTAAGTACTGCATGATTCTTACCAGGGCCTTTGGTAGAAATACGGGAAATGGATGAAAACAGCTGGGAAATAGTGCTAAACACTGAGCTGAAGCAAGATGAAAATACTTGTAATATTTTTTTGTCCCTATCAAATAATGAGTGAATACACCAATGAAAGAGGAGGAAACTTACATATTCTAGTAAAAACACAATACATACGGTTCAGAGGCGAATTGTGCAAACCTCAGCACAATTAGTGTAATTCTGGAAAGATGTGTTTTTGGCAATAACAAAAAAAGTAAGTTTATAACACAGATGACTGTCACTGATTATATGTCATTTGTTTTTTTTTCTCACGTTTATCACCTGGCCTCATCATCCCTCTTCCCTCATATAAAACACAGTTGTCTTTAACTAAATGTAAATGAGTTTTAAACATAGCGAATTATTTTCTGAAACAATTACTATATCTGAATTACTGAAATAAAAATATTTTTATTGTCTGTACATGTCCTGGTAGCACATTATCTGTTTTATTAAAATATCCTTAAAATTGTGTTAATTAAAAAGCCATGGCTATCTTAAGTGATTTTCCATTTTTATGGGAACATGATTAACTTCCAGATATTAGAAATGCATGCTAACTTTAAAATATCTAAGAGAACAGACACTGATTTGAGGTGATCCACAAGAAGATATGTTTAAGTTCTGTGCAGAGTGGAAGATAGAAGGTAAAAGTACACATTCAATATCTACCAGCAAAACTGGACAGTGGAAAAGAGTGTAGTGAGGATAATACACCAAAGCATTATGGCAAAAAAAGAGAAATATAGAAAGGAGCAAATAATTAATTTTTGAGGGTATAAATAGAGAATTTAAAGTAAATGTTTGATAACCAGAATAATGGATTCAGAACAAAGGGGTGAGGCCAGGTGTATTGGGCTTTAAAGAGGACGATCCATTCTGAACTGGTTAAATTTTGATTTACATTTTAAGTTGTTAAACATATTAAATGAATCAAATATTTAAATGAATAAAGGGCGGCGCCTGTGGCTCAGTGGGCAGGGTGCCGGCCCTATATACCAAAGGTGGTGAGTTCAAACCCAGCCCCGGCCAAACTGCAACAACAAAAATATATCTGGGTGTTGTAGCGGACGCCTGTGGTCCCAGCTACTCGGGAGGCTGAGGCAAGGGAATCGCTGAAGCCCAGGAGTTGGAGGTTGCTGTGAGCTGTGTGATGCCACGTCACTCTACCGTGGACTATAAGGTGAAACTCTGTCTCTACAAAAAAAAAAATAAATAAATAAAAAATAAATGAATAAAAAGTTCTCCATCATAAATGAAGCTCAGTTTTGTGGGATACAGGATCCTGGGCTCAAAGTTTTGTTTTACAAGATTGAAGGTCAGTGACCATCCTCTTCTGGCTTGAAAAGTTTCAACAGACAGATCCGCAGTCATTCTAATATTCTTCCTCTTGTAGGCTATGATTTTCTTACGTCTGGCTGCTTGCAGGATTTTCTCTTTCATATTAACTTTGGCGAAGTTGATTACAATGTGTCTAGAAGATGTTTTATCAATGACGAATGGATAAGGAAAATCTATGTGTGTAGTTGTTCATCTCCTAGTTTCATACCAGTATCAGAGGCATTGGACGCTTGCTTTTCCATTCTTATGATGCTTTACTAAGGAGAAGTTCTTCAACTGCATCCAGATAAATACAAAAGATGCAAAAGGCCTACACGAGAGACGGACACAATTACACTCAAGAGTCGGGGACAAGGGAGAGAGAGAAGGGACGGGGATTGGCAAGGTCCCACCTAATGGGTACAGTGTAAGGGCACATGGCGCACCTTCTAGATGAAGGCCTCAACTACAACTTGGGCCTTACCTAACAAATGCAAAGTATGTAACCTGATCAATTGTACTCCCATATTATACTGCATTTTCTTTTTTTATTCCAGATTAATATGAGGGTACATATGTATACATGTTTATGTGTACATGTGTGTGTATATGTGTATGTATGTATATGTGTATATGTGTACATATATATATACACACACAAATAATCGGGTATTATTATATATATTTATTATATATATATATATATATATATACACACACACATATATATGTACCCTCATTAATCCATACACACACACACACACACAATTGGATATTATTAAGCTATAAAAATGAATTAAGTCCTGTCATTTGCAGGAGCATGGATAGAACCAGAGGACATTACGCTAAGGAAAATAATCCAGGCACAAAAAGGCAAATACATGTTGTCATTATACGTGAGGGTGAAAAATGATGATGTCATAGAGGTAGAGAGTAGAATGGTAGTGTCAGAAGCTAAGAAGTAAAGAGGGCAAGGGATGAAGGGATGATGAAGGGGATGGTCAGTGAGTGCACAATGTAGTTAGAAGGAATGAGATCTGTGGTTTGATAACACAGGAAGGTGATTATAGTTAACAATAATTTATGATATATTTAAAAGTAGCTACAAGAAAGATTTGGAATATTCCTAACACAAACAAATAATAAATGTTAGAGGTGAATAGAAACCCCAGGTCCCTAATTTGATCACTACACTTTGTATGCGTGTATCAAAATATCATATATACCCCAGAAATATGTATTGATAAAAATTAATAAAAAAAATTCTTGCTATAGTCATAAATATCAAAATATTAAGAATTGGTCACAGGGTGGCACCTGTGGCTCAGTGAGTAGGGTGCAGCCCCATATACTGAGGGTGGTGGGTTCAAACCCGGCCCCTGCCAAACTGCAACAAAAAAATAGCCAGGGGTGGTGGCAGGCACCTGTAGTTTCAGCTACTCAGGAGGCTGAGGCAAAACAATCGCCTGAGCCCAAGAGCTGGAGGTTGCTGTGAGCCGTAATGCCATGGCACTCTACCGAGGATGACAAAGTGAGACACTGTCTGTAAAAAAAAAAAAAAGAAAAAGAAAAAGAAAAAGAAAAAGAAAAAAGAAAAAAAATTGGTCCCTTTAATCCTGGTGTTAATAGAAAGCTTCAAAGAGAAGAGCCTCTGAGAAGATACGGTCAAGTTGCGGACAATGACTTTCCAGGTGAGGGTGTTTTCACAGGAGGAAATCCAGATTAATTTCTGAAGACATTTTCACTGAAATAACAGGTTTGAAGGATTTGGGAGATAATAGTAGGTAAGCCTGATGGGAGTCTGCTGGCAGCTCTGGGTGTACATGAAATTCAAGCAAAAAGTTTGCACATTAAATATTTCAGATATATAAAACATATTTTGTCAACTTTTTATTAGGAAGTGACCTGAAGAAGTCACATTTTTAGAGAACAGTGTTAATTGCTAATAGAAGCAAACTGTTATTCTTCATACAACAGATGCTTGGCAAAATAAATTTTAAAGCTTTAACCTGAAAAAAATGTAACCTATTAAAAATTATCTACATGGTATCCTTAAAAATTTAATTTAATAAATAAATATGAGTGATTTTTAATTATTGCACAAATTATATTATGTAAATGCATGGTTTTGGAAGGCCTCCAAGATGTTTTCAGGTTTTTGGTCCATAGCACACAGTGAAGTCTCTTACAATAATTTTAATTCAAAATAACTATGTTGCCCTTGAAAATGGATTTTCTGAGAAAAGTTAAACTTCAGCTCAGGTGTCAGAACTTCAAATTTTAAATCATTAGACTACAAAATAACTTACATTTTATATTCCCCAAAAAAGAAATACCTGAGGAGGAACTAATTGATCAGCACTTAAGTGCGCATAAAACTCAACAGAAATCAAGCAGGGGGGAGACAGGAGGAGAGGAGGGGAATGTGCTCACCTCATGGGCACAACGCACACTTAGAACTTGTACTCAAACTAGGAAAGCAACTCATGTAGCCAAGACATTTGTACTTCCCTAATACTCGGGAAATTTAAGAGAAGAAAGAAAAAGAAATGTGAGAAATGATATTCACGTATGATGTCTTGGCTTATTTTTTAATCCATTATATGACTCAGAGCAAAGTACAGGAACTGGGGAATAATTGAATTCCTGTCTGCAGCTGGATACATCCTAGCTATGGGATGTTGGGCACGCCACATTGTCTGCACTCGTGTATCACACAGCGAGCCCTTCTCGCCAGTCCATCTTGTCCTTCCCTGGTAAGGTGTGGGTAACAATGGACAGGAGTGCTAGGCTATACTTATAATTCCTCCCTTCAGCCATTAAATACGGCCATGAAACTAGTTTTTATCATCAACTGTGAAATGAAGAAGTGTTATCATTTATGGTTACAAGATCTTTAAATGAGCGATATTCCCTTCACTGTCTTTTTAACTCTGCCAACACATGCCTTACAACAACGGGGACCTAGGATACAACACAATCCCAGGGAAAAAAAAAAACTTATTGTGCTAAATAACCTGTAGGAGTTGACCTTCCGAGAAATAATATTCTAGGACTTTAATGTGAGCAATGAGTGAATTACCAATTTGATAAATCATTAAATCTGGCTTCTATTTATTATAGCAGTATCTGTAAATGATACACAATAAGCGTGTCTCAAATTTATTATCTCAAGGTGAAGATCATTGGATTTATTAATTAGGATCGCAGTGAAGATTTAAATTAACTGCTGCATGGTTAAGGCAATGTCTAAAAATGTTTGTCACCCATCGAACACTAATATTGTTATTATTTTATGATTCTGACCTTAAGCATATTCTTTTATCAGAAAAAGGAACAGAGAACATTGGGTATAATAGCTTTTAATTTTGCTAGAGTAATAGATTAAGCCTTGCATTTTGCTTTGTAAAAGTGCTTATTGGATACATAAGAAATAAAGATGATGACAACCCAGTAACATTCCATACATTGGAATATTTTTTCTGTCCTGTTGTTCACAAATCAGTCTAAAGCAATGAAGAGAATGTTACATTTATAGTCAGGAGCTATATAAGGACATTTTTTCAGTGATGGAATATAACAATGGTCCTATCAGAATAAAATAGCATAATTTTACTATACATTTTCTATGTTTAGATATGTTTAGGTACATTAGCAATTGCCTGCAGCATTCAATACAGTAATGTGCTATAAAGGTTTGCAGCCTAGAAGCAATAGATTATACCATATAGCTTCTGTGTGCAGTGGGCTATTCCATCTTGGTTGGTGCAAGCATATTATATGATGTTTACACAACAACAACATCACCTAAGGGTGCATTTCTAACAGTGCATTCTTGCTGTTAAGCAATGCAAGACTGTGTTCAAATAACATGTGATGCTATGTATACAAAAGCCATAAGATTCTACCTAAATTATAGTAGTTTTAATAAATTTTAAAAAATTCTTGAATGATGGTCAATAGACAAAATAAAAATATTAATTAAATTTCTATATACATAGCAGTTGTCACTGAAAATTAAGTTTTAAAAGCATCACAGTAGCATCAAATACCTAGGAATCAAAGAAACAAATACCTAGGAATAAGTAGCATTAGTAGCTAGTAAAAGTAGCATTTTTATAAATAAGTACAAAAGTAGTTATTCAAAGAAATGTTTGAATAAAAAGCTCATATAGATGAATGGATTGTACATCATTAAAGCTTGAAAAATCCGACAGTAGAATGGTTTCATTTTCTACAATTGGATCAATAGATTCAATGAAATTCCAATCAAAAGCCAAAGTCTGATATTGCTTTACTTTTGCTTGCGCACGTCATGTGTGTGTGTAAATTTATACCCACCCAGGTCTCAAAGTTTTACCTTTAAAGGTTATGAACAAAAGTTGTCAAGATATTCTTAGGAAGCAAAAAACATGGAGAACGACTCAGACATCAAGAATTATTATAGAGGAAAACTATTAAGACAATATAGACTGAAAATATATACCAAAGGGAACAAAAGGAGCTCCAGAAATGGGCTGTCATATTTTGTGACACTTGATCTGTGATTAAATTTTCACAATAGATGATGTTGTATGTATTTGCTATGTACAACATTTTTAAAACATTTCAATAGACTGAGGGGTGCAGGGCAGACAAACTCTATGGAGGTGAGACTGAGCCTTCCGTCTGAGACTGAGACTTATTCCTTGGATAGTGTACAGTGTACTAGCTATTTCTCACCCTTCACCCTCACAGCACCCTTGCACCTTTGGAGTCGTCGGTGTCTACTATTCCCCTCTGTATGAACATGTGTACTCATAGCTTAGCTCCTGCTGAAAACTGTGGTATTTGATTTTTCATTCCTGAGTTACTTCAATTAGGATAATGGCCTCCAATTCCATCCACATTACTACAAAGAAATTATTTCCTTTTTTAATGGCTGAAGAGTATATACCAGTGCTTCTCAACCTGCGGGTTGCAATCCCTTTGGGGGTTGAACAACTCTTTCACAGAGGTCACCTAAGACTACCCTGCATATCAGATATTTACATTACAATTCATACCAGTAGCAAAATCACAGTTATGAAATAGCAACGAAAATAATTTTGTGGTTGGGGGTCATCACAACATGAGGAACAGTATTAAAGAGTCGCGGCACTAGGAAGATTGAGAACCACTGGTATATACAAACCATATATGTGTGTGTGTGTATATCATTTTATATGATAAAGATATTATTCCATATCTTCGTTATTGTGCATTGTACAGCAGTAAACACACAAGTTCAGGTATTTTTTAATATAATGACTTACTTTCCTTTGGGTAGATACCTACTATTAGGATTTCTGGATTGAATGGTAGATCTATTTTTCTTTGAAGAATCTCCACATTGTTTTCCAAAGAGACTGGACTAATTTACATTCACACAAACAATACATGAGAGTTTCCTTTTCACTATATCCATGCCAGCATATATTGTCTTTTGACTTTTTAATTATGGCCATTTTAACTAGTTTTAATTTGTATTTCTCTGATGATTAGCAATGTTTGGAAATTTTTCTTATGCTTGTTGGCTATTTGTATATTTGTAGCCATAGTCCAAAGCTACTCTGGAGGCTGAGGCAGCAGGCTTGCTGGAGCTCAGGAGTTGGAGTCTGTACTGAGCTATAATGGCCCTTGTTAGTAGGTACTGGGCTCCAACCTAGGCAACACAGTCAAATTTCCTTTCTTAACAAAATCAAACAAAAAAACCCAAATAACTTGGCAGATTTTATTTATTTATTTATTTATTTTAGTTTTAGGTAATTGTCAGAGTACAATCATAATTTTTGAATTTTATAGGTGGAGACCCTCTTGTAGTTGTGTCCTGCACCCAAAGGTATGCCATACACCCCTACCTTGTGCCCTTTAAGTGGGAGCACCCCAACATCCCTTCCTCTCTATCTCCTTCATTTCCCCTCCCCTTAGCATGAATATATTTAAGTTTTTCTCCTATGGTTGTGTGTTATATTGTCTACCGGATTCATAATAAAATTGAGTACATTGCACACTTGTGTTTCCCTTCTTGTGATACATTATTAAGAAGAATGTGTTTCAGCTCCACCCAGGTTAATACA
Source organism: Perodicticus potto (assembly GCA_963574655.1). Taxonomy (NCBI): domain Eukaryota; kingdom Metazoa; phylum Chordata; class Mammalia; order Primates; family Lorisidae; genus Perodicticus; species Perodicticus potto. The sequence goes on from CAUYRH010108320.1 coordinate 20,377, forward strand.
AAACATGTGAAGTCCCATCTTTTTCTCCGCTGAATAATAGTCCTTGGTATACATATACCACCACTGGTTAATCCATGCCTGAGTTGATGGGCATTTAGGTTGTTTTCACATTTTGGCAATTGTAAATTGAGCTGTGATAATCATTCTAGTGCAAGTGTCCTTATGATAAAATGATTCCTATTCTTCTTGGTAGACGCCTAGTAATGGGATTGGAGAGTCAAATGGGAGGTCTAATTTGAGTTCTTTGAGGATTCTCTTTACTTCTTTTCAAAGAGGCTAAATTACTTTGCAGTCTCAACAATAATGTAAAAGTGTCCCTCTCTCTCCTCACCCACACCAGCATCTGCAACTCTGGGTCTTTGTGATGTGTGCTATTCACATTGCATTTAAGTGCTATCTCAGAGTGGTTTCAACTTGCAGTTCTCCTATGATTAAGGATGATGAGCATTTTTTCATATGTTTGTTCACCACTTGCCTGTATTCTTCAGAGAAGATTCTGTCCATGTCTCTTGGCCAGTGATAGATGGGATTTTTAGCGCTTCTGTTGTTATTGTTGAATAATTTGAGTTCTCTATAGATTATAGTTATCAAGCCTTTGTCAGATTCATAAGATGTGAATGTATTTTCACATTCTGAAAGTTGTCTATTTACTTTAATTGTTGTTTCCTTATCTATGCAGAAGCATTTCAGTTTAATTAAATTCCATTGGCTTATCTTTGTTGTTGTTGCAATGCCGTTGCAGTCTTCTTCATAAAACCTTTACCCAGGCTGACATCTTTAAGAGTTTTTCTGACATGTTCTTCTAGAATTTTTACTGTTTCATTTCTTAAATGTAAATCTTTATCCATCTTGAGTCAATTTTTGTAAGTGGTAGAAGGTGCAGGTCCAATTTCAGTCTTTTACGTGTGATTATCCAGTTCTCCTAACACCATTTATTGAATAGAGATTCTTCTCCATAGTGTAGGCTTTTGTTTGGTTTATCAATAATCAGGTGTCTATAAGAGACTGGTTTCATATATTGGTTTTCTATTCAGTTCTGTATGTATATGTCTCTATTTTTGTGCCAATGCCATGCTGTTTTGATCACTATTGACTTGTAATATAACCTAACATCTAGTAGAATGATGCCTCTGGTGCTGTTTTTATTTCTAAGAATAGCCTTTGCTATATAGGATTTTTGTTTGTTTGTTTGTTTGTTTTTTTCTGGTTTCAAACAAAATAAAGAACTATTTTTTCTAGTTCTTCAAATCATGCTGTTGTTATTTCAATGGAGTTTGTATTAACTCTGTAGATTCCTTTGTAGTATAGACATTTTTAACATGTTGATTCTTTCCACCCAGGAGCATGATATGTTCTTCCATTTCTTAATGTCTTCTGCCATTTCTTTTCTTAGGGTTTAATAATTCTCTTTGTAGATTTCCTTCACCTCTTTTGTTAGATATATTCCTTGGTATTTCATTTTCTTTGAAGCTACTGTGAAGGGAATTGAATCTTTGATTAGCTTCTCAACTTAGCTGCTATTGGCATATACAAAGGCTACTGATTTGTAGACATTGATTTTATATCCTGAGATGTTACAATATTTTTTGATCATTTCCAGTAGGCTTGTGGTTGAGTCTCTGGTGTTCTCTAGGTATAAGATCATAGCATCAGCAAAGAGCGAGAGTTTGACCTCTTCTTCACCCATTTTATATCCTTTCCTAACCCAGTTGCATTGGCTAGAACTTCCAGAACTATGTCGAATAATAGTGGCAATAATGGGTATCCTTCTTGGGTTCCGGTTCTATGTGGAAAAGCTTTCAGTTTTACTCCATTCAGTGTGATATTAGCTGTGGGTGTATCATAGATGGCTTAAATCATTTTAAGAAATGTGCCATCTACAATGTATTCTTTTTTTTTTTTCTGGTTATTTTCTTCTTTTTTTTTTTTATTGAATCATAGCTGAGTACAATAATTCAATCATGGGGTACAGTGTATGGGCTTCAGATACAATCGGAGATATTTTCATCAACCTGATTGCAATAACATTCAAGAGACTTTCTCATTACTTTGTGAGAACATTTTTGATCCGTATTTAGAAGTTTTCTCCTAACCCTTCAAATATGCACCACGGGTGTGATCTCGCCCTTTATCCTCTCTCCCCCCACCCTCCCTCTCTTTCCCTTTCCCTCCTTCTTCCCTTTCCCTATCTTCTTGTGCAATAAGTGGGTTGTAGCCTTCACTTGAAAGATATAAATTTTCCTCATATTAGGGATGTATACATTGGATACTTTTTCTTCCATTCTAGAGAATGGATTAATAAACTGTGGTACATGTATACCATGGAATATTATGCAGCCTTAAAGAAAGATGGTGACTTTTCCTCTTTCATATTTACATGGATGGAGCTGGATCAGGTTCTCCTTAGCAAAGTGTCTCTACAATGTATTCTTAAGTGTTCTTGTTAGAAAAGGATGTTGAATTTTATTAAATGCTTTTTATGCATATATTGAGAGAATCACATGATCTTTGTTTTTGCTTCTATTGATATGATTTATTATATTTATGGGTTTGCAAATGTTATACCATCCTTGCCTCCTGGTGATACAGGACATTTGGCACTCCAGCCAGCTCATCAGAGCTGAGCCTCCACCTTGGTGGTGTTGGTGTGGTGGCAGCCGGCTGAGGAACCAGCGGGCTGGATGATAGGAAGGAGAGGAGCCTCCCACGCTCACGGGAGGCTCCAATAGCCAAACAGGCCGGACATCTCCCAGGGGATACCAGCACCTTGGTGTCTCCTTCACTTTACACTTAGGACTAAATATGGAATCCCCATTTCCTATTCCTAGGTCAATTTCATGTAAGTTTCCTAAGCCTCACTTCCATGAATGGACTGTGTCCATTCATTAATACATTCATTCACCTTGCCCCAGAGGAAGGGACTGTGTCCATTCATTGATACATTCATTCACCTTGCCCCAGTGGAAGGGACTGTGTTCATTCATTTCCTGGCCAAGGAATCCATGCACCTGTATATACCCCTAGACAAAGAGCCTGGACTGAAAGACCAGGAGACATGGGAAGAGAAACAGAGAGAGATTTTCTCTCCCAACTTGAGTTCTCTCTCTCTACTGGAAGTTTTAGTGCTTTTTGTATTCTTTTCTGTGAATAAATTCTGTCTTGCCACTGATTTTTGGTCCGCGGATTTATTCTTCAAATCACTGAGACTGAGAACCTGAAATTCCGGTATCACTGGGATAAAGCCTATTTGATTATGATGCATAATTTTTTTAAGGTGTAGCTGTAATATACTGGCTAAGATTTTCTTGAGTATTTTTGCATCAATATTCATTAGTGAAATTGGCCTGGAGTTACTCCTTTTAGCTGTGTCCTTTCTTGGTTTTGGAATCATGGCGATATTTGCTTTGTAGGATATGTTAGGGACTCTTCCTTCCTTCTCAATGCTTTGGAATAGGTTGGGCAGTGTAGGTACAAGCTCATCTTTGAATGTGTGGTATAATTCTGATATGAAGCCATCTGGTCCTGGGCTTTTTTTGTTAGGAGATTTTTTATTGTTTCTTTGTTCTCAGTTCTTGTTATTGGTCTGTTTAAAAGATCCATTTCTTCCTTGTTAAGTCTTGGGAAATGGCATGATTCCAGGTATTGGTCCATTTTCTCCACATCGTCAAATTTCTGTGCATAGAGTTTCATGTAGTAGTCAGAGATAATATCTGTGGTATCTGTGGTTATTTCCCCTGTTTCATTTCTGATTGAGGTTATTATAGATTTTCCTTTTCTGTTTCTAGTTAATTTGCCCAAATGTTTATCAATTTTATTTATCTTGTTGAAGAACCAACTTTTTGTTTCATTGATTTTCTGAATGATTTTTTGTTTTCCATTTCATTTATTTCTGATTTAATTTTGGTTATTTCTTATTTTCTACTGGGTTTGGAATTTGGTTTGCTCTTCCTTTTCCATTTCCTTGAGATGATTCATTAAAGTGTTGATGTGCTCTCTTTCTATTTTTCAATATAGGCATCTACTGCAATATATTTCCCTCTTCGGACTGCTATTGCAGTATCCCACAAATTTTGTTATCTTGTAGCTTCATTATTGTTATATTTGAGGAATTTAATAATTTCAACCTTTATCTCTTCCTTGTCCCAGCTGTCATTCAGCATATGATTGTTTAATTTCCATGCCTTTGTGTGGGAATGAAAACTATAGTTGGAGTTGGGTTCCAGCATTATTGCCTTGTGGTCTGAGAAGGTACAAAATACAATTTCGATTCTTTTAATTTTGTTGAGGTTTGATATGTATCCTAGGATATGATCTATTTTGGAGTAGGTCTCTTGGGCTGATGAAAAAACATATATTCTTTATCTTTGGGATGGTGTGTTCTGTTTATGTCTATTAAGCCCATTCATTCTAGTGTGCAATTAAGCCCCTTGTATCTTTGTTTAGTTTCTGTTGAGATGATATGTCCAGTTCCATTAGAGGGGTGTTAAGTCCCTAGATATTAGGATGTTATGAGATATCATATTGCTCAGATGAATCAAGGTCTGTTTCATAAACCTGGGAGCATTTAATTTGGTTGCATAAATATTTAGAATTGAAATATTCTCTTCATGTATTTTCCCTTGACCAGTATGAATTGAACATCTTTTTCTTTCTTAAATGTACTTGCTTTAAATCCACTTGTATCAGAATACAAAATTGTAACCCTTTCTTTCTTCTGGTTTCCATTGCCCTGAAATATTGTTTACCCATCCTTTTCCCTGAGTCTTGTTTTTCCTTTCAAGGTTAGGTGTGTTTTCTTGAGGCAGCACATGGATTGCTTCTGTTTTTTTTTATCCAATTAGGCAAATTGTGTTTCTTCAGTGGGGGATTCAAGCCATTAACATTTATTGATAGATTTGAAAAGTATGGCATTCTATTCATCTTATTTTGCAAAGGTTCATTGCTTAGTTTTATTTTTTCACCATTGTGGAAACTAGGTTTTATGTTTAGTTTGTGAGTGTTTACTAGGCTGATGGTCCATTGTGATGGTCAGTGTGGAGTATAGGTTTAAGTATTTCTTATAGAGCTGGGCCTGTGGCAAATTTCCTCAATGTTTGCATATCAGTAAATGATTTGATTTCTTCTTTGATTGTGAAGCTTAATTTAGCAGGATATAGAATTCTGGGCTAAAAATCATTTGATTAAGAAGGTTGAAGGGAGCTGACCATTCTTTTCTTGCTTGGAAAGGTTCACCTGTCAAGTCTACTGTCACCTAGTGGGTCTGCCCTTGTAGATCAATTGTTGCTTACTGCTAGCTGCTTGAAGAATTTTCTTTTTCTTTTTGACTTTGGACAGGTTCTTTATGATGTGTCTTTAAGACGCTCTATTTGTGTTGAGATGACCTGCAGCTAGATGTCTCTTTAAAAGGAGTGCTTTGGAATCCTTAGTGATAGTTGGCAAATTTTCATTCATGATAACCTACAAGAGGACTTCCATTCCTTTGGGACATTCTTCTTTCCCTTCTTCCCTATAATTCATAATTTTTAATACTTTGTGAAGTTCCATAATTCTCTGAGCAAGTGAATATTCTGCTTTCTCTCTCTTCTTTTCTGCTTCTTTAACTGCCTGGGTTAGCTCAAGACAATTATCCTCTAGTTCTGAGATTCTTTCTTCTGCATTGTCTAATATGTATTATTGATATTTTCTACTGCATCTTTAAGTTCCCTGATTGACTTCTTTAAGTCTTTAAGCTCCAATATATCCTTTCTACATTCTTCATCTTTTGTTTATATTTGGTTCTGTTTTTTCACTTTTTCATAAATTTCCTTGTTTTTGCCATCTATATTTTAAATTCCCTTTATGTTATTTCAGTTCATTCTTTTTTTTTTTTTTTTTTTTTTTTGAGACAGAGTCTCACTATGTTACCCTCGGTAGAGTGTTGTGGCATCACAGTTCACTGCAACCTCCAACTCCTGGGCTTAAGCGATTCTCTTGCCTCAGCCTCCCAGGTAGCTGGGACTACAGGTGCCCACCACAATGCCTGGCTGTTTTTTGTTGCTGTTGTCACTGTTATTTAGTAGGCCTGGGCTGAGTTTGAACCCACCTGCCTCAGTGTATATGGCTAGTGCCCAAAGCACTGAGCTACAAGTGCCGAGCCTCAATTCATTCTTTACAGGTGGAATCCTCTGTAGTAGCTACCTAATTATTCCTTTGGTTTTTCATGTTGCCATAATTTTTCTCTTTGTTATTTATCATGTGTGTTTTCTTCTTGTTTATATTCTTCCCCTACTTTTCCTTCTCACTTACCTCCTTTACTTTAAATTATCTGGTCTCAGAGCTTAGGTGTCCAAGTGGCCTTTTGGTATAAGGGCAAAATGAAGATAAGAATTAAAAGTGAGTAGGGTGAAAGAAAAGAAAATGAGTTTAAAAAAAAAAAGAAGGGAGTGAAAGGGGAGATTTGACAAAAGGATAGAGAAAGGACAGTAAGTGAGAAAGATAGCAACAGGAGAAATGGTGGTGTTCAGCAGGGTGCTTTATCCACTCTCAGCTCTAAGACTTTAGGGCACTGGGCTGGTTGAGTGCCTGTAAGTCAGGAGCTTCTTACCAGCCTGGGCAAAAGCAAGACCCCCCACCTCTTTGAAATACAGAAATCAGCAGTATGTCATTAGTCGGGACCAAACAATACCTTTTTTCCAAAGGCTAAAGCTAGAAAGACATCCAAGACCAGAACTTGTGGCCAGCTTGAAAGCCAGACCAATGCTGCAACCCTCCCCCGCCCCCAGGCAGACTAATTCCATGATCCTCCAGCCCTCAGACACAAAAAATAAGAAAAAATAGATTTATAAAATTAAGAATGTAATTTTACAAGATAAAGAAGTGAAAAAATGGATATCTTAGCTATTGTATGAGAATTTGTGTGGAAAAAATGAAAAAAGTAGATAAATCCCTGCAAAAAGAAAGAACAAGGATAGAAATTTTAAAAAGGAAAGAATAAAAGGGGCTTAAAAACCATAACATAAATGGAGGAGCCCTTACAAATGGAAAAAGTAAAAATGAAAAACTAAAATTACCCGCAAATGAAAAAAAACCTAAATTTCAAAAAATAATAACAGTAAAAGAGAAAAAAAAATTAAAAGAAAAAACTAATAAAAAATTGAAAAGAGAAATAAAAAATGTAACATCCTGTGTGTGTATGCATGCTGCCATATACTGTCTGGACATCACGTAGTGCTGTGATATTGTTATGAGACAAAAACACACACTGGATTTACTATATGTGATATGGGTTGAAAGCTACTGTCTAGTTGCAAAGGACACCATATCTTATCGTCTTGACATCTTTGTCATGAATCCAGGTCTTCATCAGCTTTCAGTCCTCATGGGACTGGATTCTCACAGTTCTTACCAGACTTCCCAGAAGGCCTGCCAGACAGTGTCCCCTGACTACAAAGCAGCCCTCATACTGAGTGTGAGGACTGCTTAGGTCATCCCAAGGATGGCCAGTTGAGCTCAGCAGGAGCACCAGAGCCAGATGTGCACTTGACCCTGATAAACTGATCCTCCTTACAAATGTTCTTCCCATAGTGGTGTTGCCTCGCCAGCAGCCAAGTCAATGGGAGAATTGCCTTGGCCATTCAAGCCTGGCTGCTGGATAATATTCATGTCTACTTGTTGTTCCAATAAGAAGCTCAGTCCAAAATCAAAATGGCACAGGACAACCTTTCCTATCCCCATACCTCTACAGGAGAGTAGACTGAAAGGCTGGCCTGTGCTCAAACCAAGCACCTTCCTCTGTATCAGTTTTCCTCGGCTCCAGATCTTGTTGGTTCTGAAGTTGCATTCTGCTTCACTGTGTCCCTGGAACCTGTGCAGATTCCCCCAGATAGATGTGAGTGAAGACCATTTTCCCCTGTCTCATCATGAGTAACCAACAAGGAGTATGCCACTGCTATTGAACATAGCATTTAGTGCTAGAGGTCCTTGCCATTGCAATCAGGCAAGAAAAGGAGATCAAAGGTATTCAAATGAGGACAGAGAAGGTCAAACTCTCTCTTTGCAGATGACATGGTCTTATACCTGGAAAAACCCAGGAACTCATGTAGCAGTGTCTTGGGATACAAAATAAACACCCCAAAATCAGTAGCCTTCATATATGCCAATAACAGTCAAACTGAGAATAAAATCAAAGACACAATACCTTTTACATTAGCTCCAAAGCATATGAAATACCTGGGAATATATCTATCAAAGGACATGAAAGATCTTTATAAAGAGAATTATGAAACCCTGAGAAAAGAAATAGCAGAAGATGTTAACAAATGGAAGGGCATACCATGCTTATGGTTGAGAAGAATCAACATGGTTAAAATGTCTATACTACCCAAAGCAATCTACAGATTTAATGCAATCCCCAACAAAGCACCATTGTGATACTTTGAAGAAGTTGAAATAATAGTATTTCATTTCATATGGAACCAGAAAAAAAACCCAAATAGCCAATACAGTTCTTAGAAATAAAAGCAAATCTGGAGGCATGACATTTCCAGACTTCAGGTTATACAGCAAATCTACAGTGATCAAAACATCATGGTACTGGCACAAAAATAAAGACATAGATCTGTGGAATAGAATAAAGAATGTAGACATGAACCCAGCCAAATATCACTATCTGATCTTTGATAAGCCTAACAAAAACATACACTGAGGAAAAGAATCCCTATTTGATAAATGGTGCTGAGAGAACTGGTGAGCAAAATATAGAAGTCTGAAACTAGACACACTCTTCTTAGCACTAACAAAAATAGATTTTCACTGGATAAAAGGTTTAAATTTTAGATACAAAACAATAAAAATTCCAGAAGAGAATGTGGAGAAATGCTTGAAAATATTGACCTGGGAAAGGATTTTATGAGGAAGACTGCCCCTCCCCCAGCAATTGCAGCAATTCCAAAAATAAGTGATTGGTGTTTGATCAAGCTAAAAAGGTTCTGCAAAGCTAAGGGTACCACAAACAAAGAAAACAGACAACTTTCAGAACGGGGGAAGAGTTTTGCATGTTACAAATCTGACAAAGGCCTGATAACTAGAATATACAAAGAACTCAAAATAGTCATCAAAAAAAGAGCAAACAACCCCTTCTATAAGTGGGCAAGTGACTTACAGAGAAACTTCTAGACTGAAGATGACATAAAATGACCAACCAACACATGAAAAAATGCTCATCATCTTTAATCATTAGACAAATGCAAATCAAAACCACTCTGAGATAGCAATTAACTCCAATAAGATTAGCCCACATCACAAAGTCCCCAAACTGCAGATTCTGGTGCGGATGTGGAGAGAAGGATACACATTGCTGATAGGATTGCAAACTATTACAGCTTCTATGGAAAGAAGTATGGAGAATTCTTAAAGAATTAAAAGTCAACCTTTCATTTGATCCTGCAATCCCATTACTAGGTATCTAACCAGAAGAATAAAAATCATTTTACCATAAAGATATTTGCACAAGAATTTTTATTGCAGCTCCATTCATAATTGCCAAGTCATGGAAGCAACCCAAATGCCCACCAACTGATGGATGGATTAACAAATTGTGGTATACATATACCATGGAATACTATTCAGTCACAAAAAGATGGAGACTTTACATCTTTTATGTTTATCTGGATGGGGTTGAAACACATTCTTCTTAGTAAAGTGTCTCAAGAATGGAAAACAATTTGATGTACTCAATACTAATATGAAACCAACACATAAACAATTACACATCACACAAGTGATAAAACATAAATATAGTCTAGTAAGCAGAAGGGAGAGGAGAAGGGGGAGGAGGAGGAAGGGTGATTGGTGGGAGGAGGGAGGGCCATTGATGGGATCTCACCTGATATGCACGATGTGAGCATGTTCAGCACACCCCTTGGGTTAAGGGCTCTTCTACAACTTGAACTTTACCTTGAAAGTGAGAACCGTATAACCCCAAAATATGTGCCATTTATTTCATTGAAATAAAAAGAAAAACTCAGCTTAGCTCTGATAGAATGCTCTGAAAAAAGCATAACAGATAACAAACTCAAAGCACAATTTACATTATTACAAGGCCTGCATCTCCGGAGAGAAGCCAAATAATAAAATGAAGAATTAACATCAAGATACAGGCCACTGTAGGTTATTTCTCCTTGTTTGTTTTAATAAAAAATGTCCCCCTAATGATCTGAACAGAATTTATGATTGTCAAACATTAATATGAATCATGAATATAGCCTATTATCATTTATCTGGGAACACACTTGTCAGAAAACCTGGTTCTCCTATTAAGCCAGAAATATTCACTCACATGATATTTTGTTGTATATTTATATTATTTTAATATATAATATTAAATCTCGGCATATAATTTGTATGTTTTTTTAATTTCTTCAACTATGAGAATGAAGACTTGAAATTGATTCCATTTATGGTTAAAATCTGATGATAAACTACATACAGAAAGAAAATACTATGGACTCTACTAAAACAGATAGATCTACAGATATGTTTTATTTCTGCATTTACAAGAAAATATAGTAACGCTTGATATCTATAGCTTAGTATTAACAAAAAAACCCAGAATTTTGAAGTGAAACAGAGGCATGCAACAAAATGAGACTTGGGTCTCCACCAAAAAAAAAAAAAAAAACAAACTTATTTGTATTCCTTTTATGAAAGTGCACACCAAAATTCCATCCCCCTACTCAGACCTCCACTAAATGTGAATTCACTTTTTTCTTTTCCTTTATAGGAATAATGGGAACTGGTAAAACACCATATGATAAACTTTAAAATCATATGAAGTTTGAAACTTATTCCTGTCCCTCATTGGCTGTGTGATGCTGACAAGACACCTCATCTTTTAGTGCTTAAATTTCCTTATCTGCAAATTGAGTATCATAAAAAACTAAATTTCCCTCATCAAGCTGTCACAAGAATTATATGGAGCACTTAGAACTGAAGTGCCTGACATATAGTAAATGCTATGCAAATATTTGCAGAATTAATGGCTACCTAGTGTTAAATTTCCACAGGAATCCTCTACAATCAACATATTTCATTGATGTGAACTAGAAAATATTTTACAGATCTGTATCTTAGGCCCCTAAACTAATCTAAGATGTAGGACAGATAAAATCCAGAAACTAAAGATGTCGTATTTTTATCCCAGAATTCTGAAAAATCTGAAAAGAGGCAGGTATGGGTTACTTTTCCATATTTAATGAGAATACTTGTCCTTCGAGTCTATAGAGATTCTAACAAAGGAGGGTTGGATTTTAATTATGTTGATAGAACAAATTCAAAAATTTCACTTCGACGATAAAACAGTATACTAAATGCATCGATACTAGTTTCCATTCTGTAAATACAATTTGTTCTGTATCTGTTTTTCATTTTAATTATGTGCTACATACGACACATACCCTTAGATGCTTTTTCCTCTGTTCCTCTACAGTATACTTGTTTCATATTTAATTAGTGACATAACATGAAATTAAAGGTAAATATTGAAGAACTACTGCAATGATATTGGGGCACGGGGAATACATTAAGATAGAAGATTTTTTATTGAAAAAATCACAACAATTACAAACAAATTACATGTGGTGTTTTAAAGAAAAGAATTTTGAAAAAGGTGAAGATTAAAACCCCTCTAACAAATAATTCCAAAGATCTTTATGCTTCTAGCCTCTGAATATATAAGTTGTTTTTGTAAATGTATGTTGAATAAACTGAAAGCCCTCAAAAAATTGATAACTCATAATGACATTAATTTAGCAAATTAGAGCAGTTAGAAAAAGTCAATTAACATAAAAATACTAGATTTAGAATTCAAAAAATTATTTCAAAACTACGTTTCTATCAGAGATAGTTTTAAAAATAGAATGAATTATAATATTGCAACATTAACTCATTAGCTATAAAGAGAAAGATTAAAAATATTAGCTTGTCCCACTTACTGAAATCTATACAGGATAAGGGTAAAACTTCTGATTTTTAAAATAAGGAAAAGAACTGAATGACATATATAGCACATGAGTATTTTTTGGCAAAAAATACTGCATTTGACTGTATTAATTAGATGGAAAAGGCAGTATTACCTTCAATGTCTTTCTGTGGTCTTTGGTATTTCCATTTATACCATGCTTAAGTTAAACTATTACATTAAAACATTGAAAATTTCTAAGAATTTAGAAATTTCTTAGGAATCTTAACTTCTTATTTTGGTTTAGGACCTAAAACTTATGGTGGTCCTAAAACTTGGTGACAAATTTGTCAAAAAATAACCCTACATTAAATACTAACATCGTAAGTAATTTAAATTAAAACTAAAGGAAAGATAACATAATCTGCTTTTATAAGGCTTAATTAAATATAATTCTAATACAAGCACTCGAGGAGCATGTAATCATCTCTTAAAAGAGTATTCTAAGTATTGAAGGAAAATATTATTTGATTTTTAAAAATAATTGTATAAATATGTTATCTTTCAAGTGCATTAATTATTACTAAAGTGTAGAAGGAAAGTGAATTACCAATTTGGCATTTCTTATGCATTTTATTTGTTAGCAGGAAATAGAGTTTACAAAATAGGATGAATAATAATATCTAATTTTTTCAGAAATAGTCATAATAATGAAACATTGTAACACATTTACTGGATACTTTCAGTGTACCTGACTCTGAAATATTCATTTTTGCATGTTATGTGAGTTATTTCTTTCAACTCCTTAAGAGGCAAATCTTCAGTATTATGCTGATTTTATATATCATAAAATTGAGAATTGATTCTTCAAAATGACATGACTAATAAGCTTATGAGTTAAAATTCAGGCTAAGATTGTATAAAGGTGTTAAATGAAAATCTATTGTGCATTTGTTTTTCTAAGGCAAGCAAATTACATTCTCATCTTACACATAGCAAAAAACCAAAATATCTAATTTAATAGGCAAATATATGAATATCATCCTACTTACATTGGTGTTTATTTATCCTGCAATAGTCCCAGTGTGTTTTCTTGACCTGCTGTGATTTTGTAAAACAATAACATGGAAATATTCATCTTCTTTTCCTGTTCATTTTACGTATTAACTGATTTGCAATACAGAGTCATTCAATCATTTAGAAGTATTTACTGTAGACTTTAAATGGAATACTGACAGAAAATTTCTTCCTCTGCGAAAGCTTTATGCCATTTGAAGTGAGCTAGATGAAGTGGTGCTAATTAAACATCTGACATTCAAACTCACTTCACTCTTTTCCCTATTCAAACATTTTGTAAAGGGACTTGAGTACTTTAAAAGATTGATGAATAAAAGAAATCCCCCCCCCACATTAACATTTTGGTGAAATGAACTTTAATATAAACCTTAAGTTACCACCATTATTAAGCTGATTAATTTGCAAGGTTTTACCCATTCTTAATCAAGAACAAAAATATATTTGAAACAGAGCCATATATGATTAAACTGATACTGTTACCTTTCTAAGAAAAAGAATAATTTATTTGTGAAACAATGATACTGTGGTCTTTCTTTTAGGAATCTATACATTAAAAATAGTTCAATCAGAGTATTTACCCGTGTTAAGTGTATGGACGCAGTGTGTGCACGTAACTGGCACAGATATCCTATAAACTGTTTAGTATAATCAAGAAATGCATGTCTAATATTGAACATGAAAAAAGATATTTACAGGCTGTAACAAAATTATTTTAGATGGGATTACTATCTCTTGGATAAGGATAGGGTGCTGAAGATTAAGTTTCCCTCAGCTTTATTGTCTGTTGTGAGATTTTAAATCAGATAATTAATGGAACCTCTTAATGATGGATTCCACATCAAATGAATATACACAATGGAGTTCTGAATGGTGGATTAGACACGAGAATGCACCTGCTATATCTCTGTGTGAACGAGCACTGGTGCCCCTCTGGCCTTTGCCCGATTTGGTAAAGATTTTGTAAAGTTGTATAGGTGGCCTGTGTGCTCTTGGCGGCCCCAGGGCCTCAGGTCTTTGTGCAGGACAAATGGCACAGTCACAGGCAGCTGCCCTGCTTTGCCCTCATGCTAATATGGGTTTTGTGCAGCTCCCTATCCTTTGGTGAATGAAGGTCTAGTACTAAATGCTGTCACAAAGACAGTAATTAGGAAAATGAGACCTTTCCCACTGTGTGGAGAAGTGAATCCCATTGACAGCAGTCCTGGGAATAATAAGACAATGATAACAAATGTCACTTTCGGAAAGCAGGTCCCTGTGAAAACCATGGAGGAAGAGTCTCAACACAAAATATAAATGGACTTCAGGCTTACTCCAATTATAAGCATTCCTCCAATTATGGAAGACAAATTTAGGAATGTGGAGAAAATCAAGGCAGTTAATACTCTCTAATGCTGTTCCCTGAAGAAAAATGCAATTAATCATTCCTCTCTGAGGAAAAACAAACAAACAAAAACAGATGCATAAGCATTTATCTACCTAGAAAGGAGGCATGCAGATTTGGAGAACAGCTTAAGATTTGCCCCTAACAGAACATAGTTTCAAGTAAATAACATGCCTTTTAATTAAATAGGAAAAATTTTCATCAGTGCCAAATATAGACTTTGTTTTATCAGTAAGAGGATAAATTACCAGGATATAGTAAAATCTCTTTATGTTAATCTTTATTGGCAAATAATTTTACTAAAAAGAGAGTGACCTTTCATTGATAACACTTGTTAATCATAACTTCCAGAATGCAAACCCATCATTCTGGCATTAATTTAATAAATACTGACTGTGCACAAATGCTGGGTTGGGCTTCTTGCTAGGCCCAGGCAATTCACAGACGTGATTTATAGTCACTGTCTTCAGAGAGCTTGTATTCAAAGATGAAGAGATCTGCATGTTGATAATTCCCAGAGGACATCTTAATTGCTTTGGGGAAAATAAATCAGAGTCTATGGGGCACCCAGCAGAGACTGGTAGGTTAAGCAGGCTTTCAGAAGAGATGATAGCTGTGATGACTTGTGAAGGGTACGTGGAAATTAGCTGGCCAAAATAAGAAGGTTTAGAGAAAATAAGAAGGTTTAGCCAAAAGTGTATGCATACTGAGACAGGAAAGAAATGGAGACTACAAAAACACAAAATATTTCATGATTGCTCCAGGTTAAGTGGGGAAGGTACAATGAAATGGCATAAAGTGAAAATAGGTGAAGAATGATTATAAAGGGTATTAGTTTTTGTTTTCATTTTTTAAATTTCAGACTATTACAGGGCTACAAATTGTTTTTGTAGCCTGGATCACTTTTGCTATGCTTGAGTCAGGGCTGTAAGCGTGTCCTTCCCCAGGACAGCGTTCACCGTACCTGTTAGGTAGAATTTCACCGGACCCCTTCTGCCTTCCCACCAGCTTGTTTTCCACTGAGTTTTACTTCCCTGCGTGCACGGGTGTGCACGTCAGTTTCTATTGTTGGTTTAACAAATTATCACAAACTTAGCAGTCTGAACAACACAAATTTATCATCTTCCAGTACTTCAGGTCAGAAATCTGGGTTGATTTGGTTGGTTTCTCTGCTTTGGGTTACACAAGGCCAATTCTGAGCTGTTAGGCTTCTCTGCTTTTATCAAGAGGTTCTGGGAGAATCTCTTTCTAAACTCAAACTTGGTTTTTAGGAAAGTCCAGTTTCTTGTGGTTGTGAGGCAGACTGAGTGTCAGCAGGGGACATACTTTGTCCCTCACCCCTCCTCCTGCCTTCCTTCAGCAATGGAGGGTTGAGTTCTTCTGTGTCTGAATTTCTCTTTCTCTTCTACCACATCTCTGATTGATTTTTCTTATGTCTCTTCCAGTCCTCCTTTTGTTTTTTTAAGGGCTTATTAAATTGTGTCTGCATTGATAATGCAGGGTCATGACTCTATTTTTTTTTATTTTATTTTGTATTATTTTCTTTTTTTAATTAAATCATAGCTGGGTACATTAGTGCAATCAAGGGGTACACTTTGCTGGTTTCATATACAATCTGAAATATTTTCATCAAACTGACTAACAGCCTTCATGGCATTTTCCTAGTTATCGTATGAAGACATTTACATTCTGCATTTAGTAAGGCTCGCCTGTAGCCTTCTAAGAAGCACCGTGGCTGTGGCCCCACCAATTACCCTCCCTCTACCCAACCTCACCCTCCCCTCTCTTCCCTTGCCCTTTCCCCATATTCTTGTGCTATAATTGGGTTATAGCTCTCATATGAAAGCTATAAATTAGCTTCATAGTAGGGCTGAGTACATTGGATACTTTTTCTTCCATTCTTGAGATACTTTGCTAAGAAGAATATGTTCCAGCTCCATCCATGTAAACATGAAAGAGGTAAAGTCTCCATCTTTATTTAAGGCTG
>CAUYRH010108321.1:0-18073 GCA_963574655.1 Perodicticus potto
TTTCTTTTCTTTTTTTTTTTTTTGAGACAGAGCCTCAAGCTGTCACCCTGGAGAGAGTGCTGTGGCATCACAACTCACAGCAACCTCCAATTCCTGGGCTCAAGCGAGTCTCCTGCCTCCGCCTCCCAAGTAGCTGGGACTGCAGGCGCCCGCCACAACGCCGGGCCATTTTTTGGTTGCAGCCGTCATTGTTGTTTGGCGGGCCCAGGGCTGGATTCAAACCCGCCAGCTCAGGTGTACGTGGCTGGTGCCTTAGCCCGTTGAGCCACAGGTGCCGAGCCAATGCATTTCTTTTTTAAAACCTCCATGAAGCTGGAGGTTGTAGTCAGGGCTTAAATTTGCAGTATCTAGATCCACTCTAGCATCTGTGGTCCCTGAGTTCAACTGAGGCAGCCAGTAGTGACCCTGAAGCTACAGTTAGAGACCAAGGTTAGGTCCCTTTAGCTAAAGTGGTTTTCAATCTGTGGCTCTTGGAGTTCACACGTGGGCTTTAGGAGAACCTCAAATTCTGAATAATGCACAACCCAGTTTTGCGTGTATGGGCATGCATAATTTTTTCAGCTCGCTTCCAGAGGTGCCTGGGGTAACGCGGTCTCCGTCCTGCACCCGCCTCTCTACCTGCACCCCAAGTTTTCACCTCCAGCTGTGTCTTTCCTCTGCTTGGCATGTCCTCAGCACTTGCTCTCAAGGACGCATCGCCTGTTGCATCCTCTCGCGATGATGCCCGGACAGTCTTTCCTTACACACGCTTAGCTCACATGGACTAACGCATTGATGGTTCTTAGAGGCCGCCCCTCATCTCCACACGTAATCCTCTGTGCAGCCCTTCTGTGTGCTGGCTGCCTGGAGGCAGAGGACTCCCACTATCTCCAGGGGAGCTGCGTCTACAGATCTGTGCAAAGAAGAGGGGTAGCCCAAAACCCGGGCAAAGGGCAGGAGGCTGCTCTTCAGAGGGCCTGGGTTGGGCTCTGTAAGTGCCCCACGGCCTGTGTGAGGTTCCCCAGGAAGCTGTCCCCACGTGGCCACCCTTCTGGCTAGAGTGCTCTGTGGACAGATACTCACATGACTTGTTCCCTCACTTCTTTAAAGCCTCATCAGAGAGGCCATCCCCGTCACCTCACCTAAACAGCACGCCTTTCTCACTCTCTGTTCCCTTTATCTGTATTGCGCTTCAGAGCATTCTTCACCTCCCAGCATGTTTCTTATTTACATATGTTTCAATTTCTTGTTGTTTTCAGCCCCCTGCTACAAGGAGGCACCACAAGAGCGGAGACGCGTCCCTTGTGTTCCCTCCTGTAGCCCTAGCCCTTAGTGCAGGGCCTGAGACGTAGGGAGCACTCAGTCAATACTTCACGGCTGAACGGGTGCATGAAGCTGCCATTGTCCTGGCGGAAGGTGGCCTCTTGAAGGGGCCAAGTGTACCTTAACAACAGCCACCACGTGCTTATTGCCTGCTGTGTTCCAGGCTCTTCAGATATGTCAGACATTTTTTTTCTTTCTTTCTTTTTTTGAGAGAATTTCACTATATCACCCTTAAGTGTGGTGCCATCACAGCTCACAGCAACCTCAAACTCTTGGGCTTAAGCGATTCCCTTGCCTCAGCCTCCCAAGTAGCTGAGACTACAGGTGCCCTCCACAAGGCCGGGCTGCTTTTTTATTGCGGTTGTCATTGTTGTTTGGCCGGCCTGGGCCAGGTTCGAACCCACCAGCCCTGGTGTATGTGGCTGATGCCATAAGCACTGAGCTACAGGCACTGAGCCAGACATTTTGTATTTCATCCTCAAACAACTCATTTTGTTGTTTCAAAGCTGAGATGGCGAGGGGTAAGAATTCTACCCATCGTCACATACCTGGTAAGTGGTGTAGGTGGGACGGAAACCCTAAAATGCCAGAATTCGTAGCCCTTTTTTGAATTTGATGCCCTCACTGTATGTGACCTTTGTATCCCAGCCCCTGGCTGGTTCTGAGCACCCACCAGATGCTGATCCCTTGGAGAGTGACTGACCCACAGACATCCAGGGCGTCAGTGCGTACCTCCCTCCCCAGATGAGGAGGGTGTTGGGCTGCCTGTGTGGTGGGACCCTTGGCTGCAGCCAGCTCTGACATTTGGGAAAACCAGATTAGATGTGTGGTTCTTGTGCATTAGCTCATAAACCCTTTGGCGGGAGTTGGAGGTAGGGGAAGAAAACATTAGCCATTATTTCTAACTTGATAAAAGCAAACCTAACAAGCCCAGGCCAAGTGGGTTCTGCTGCTTTTCAAAACACACAAGCAAATTTCTGTAAGTCTCACAAGTTCTTTCTTGCGAGTTCCTTGAACAACGACCACTCAAGGTCGTAAATAAATTTACATTCTGCTGTCCAAGGAGCATTCTTATGTCATTTCTATCTCCTCAATGGAATAGCTACCTAAATTATGTTTGTAGTTCGTCTCTGAATGTGAAAGCTCCTTTATAAGAGACGCGGAGTTGGTGTGGTTCCCGTGTTAGTTAATACCAGTTTGAATAAAGGCATAGCTATCCCACATTTATTCTGCAAACATTAATTGAGTACATATTATGTGCCGGACCCTTTCTTAGGCACTAGAAATTCAAATGGAATTAAGGCAGAGCCCTGCCTTCAAACTGCTCAAGTCCAGGGGCAAGGAAATGAACAGCTAAGACATTAGATGGCATGTGGCAGCACAGCAGAGCGTTTCCCAGAGAAGATGTGTCTGGGACCCATCTGAAAGGATACCAAGGGCATATGAGGTCAAACAAGTAGAAAAAGGTGCTGTAAACTGTGGAAACAGCACATGTAGCAGTATAGTAATCAAGGCCAAAGAAAATTAGATTGCAAATTATTTTATAAAGTCTGATGAGACTATTAGCAAAGGCAGGAGGGCTGGGTACCCTCCTGGGTGCTAGTGAGAGTGTTAATTGATTCATCCCATGCAGAAAGCAGGCTGAAAGACGGATGTCCCAGGTATGCAGGGCTGTGGAAAGGCTTGCTTTTTAAGGAGAATCCAGAGTGACAGAGACATGAAGTATACATGGAATTTGCTGGTCTCAAGCTCTAAAGGCAGTCCTGGTTAGGCTGTTTCCATGTGGCACAGGCCAAAGCTCTGGGTTGCCAGTGGAGGCCAACTGAGCCTGGGAGGCAGATTAGGGGTCCACAGACCCAACAGGCTGCAGGGGATTCTTGCCCCTGCATTCTTGCCCCTAAGTCCTGGTGGCAAACCTCAGAGCTGCAGGTAGAATGTCGTGGAAATGCTCTTTCAGTTCTTCTGGAAACACCCACCCCAGAGGGTATGTGCCCAGCACCCTAACCACTGAGCTATGGGTGCCCAGCCCATCATCTGCTGCTTTACCACTGTCTTGGTCCCACAGAGTCTTGTTTTGCAGAGGAACATTGATCACCAAGCCAGGCCTTGAGTTTTTCATTATCTCCTGCTTTTTTACTTATTTATTTATTTTTTTGAGACAAGAGTCTCACTATGTCACCCTCGGTAGAATGCCATGGCATCACAGCTCACAGCGACCTCAAACTCTTGGGCTTAATTAATTCTCTTGCCTCAGCCTCCCACGTAGCTGGGACTTCAGGCACCTGCCCCAATGCCCGGCTATTTTTGTTGTAGTTGTCTGTTGTTCAGCAGGCCCGGGCTGGGTTCAAACCCGCCAGCCCTGGTGTATGCGGCCAGCACCCTAACCACTGAGCTACGGGTGCCCAGCCCATCGTCTGCTGCTTTACCACTGTCTTGGCTCCGCAGAGCCTTGTTTTGCAGTGTTCTTGGGGAGACAGTCAAATGACTGTGTGTGTGTGTGTGCGCATGCATGTGTTTGTACTTTTTAATATTACCTACTTATTTTTGGAGAATCCATCTTTTTCTATGTTTGAACAAAGTAGATTTTAAAGATCCAGGGATACATAAGAGAGGGGTCATAGCAGTTGGACTGACACCGCCGTCCGACCAAGTGGCTGTGGGAAATTTCCATACGGTCCTTCCCGAACTCTGAGAAGGACAGCCGAGACTGTGCACAAGTAATAGGCTAAATAAAATCCTACGACGGGGGCCAGGCTGAGGCGGGTGGATCTCCTGAACTCAGGAGTTCAAGTCTGAGCCAGAGAGAAACACCATCTCTAAAAACAGGTGGGTATTGTGACAGGCGCCTGTAGTGCCAGCCTCAGAGTTTGAGGTTGCCGTGAGCTATGATGCCATGGCATTCTATCAACGGAGACAAAGTGAGGCTCTGTCTTAAAAAAATCCCATGATGAAATGAAATTTCTCTTTAATGAGTCATAGTACTTGATTTTGGAGACTTTGCATGACTATTGAGGATTAATGTCAGGATTGTCTTGGGTCGTATCTATATTTCAGAGACATAATTTTGGGCCTCCTGAGGAATGGGGGGGCAGCAGGGGAAAGATTGGTGACGGGGGCCCAGCAGTGGCCAGGTGACAGACAGGCGCTCAGAGGCGTGCATTGCCAAGGGCAAATACCAACCTGCTCAGGAACGAGGGACAGACGGCAGAGCTGGTAGAGCCTTGACGTGGCTCTAGAAGCATTTAGCATTCCAAGCAAATAGCATTTCCACTGGCTGTGGGGCAAGAAGAGGGTCGTGAAAGAAAAGTACAGCTTTGCTGGCCGAGGGGGTGCCCTGGTCTCACTGACAGGAGGCTGGAGGGCTTGGGGAGCAGAGGTTCCTCGGCACGGAGGTCAGCCAGGGGCCGCCGAGTTGAGGCACCGTCTACACACACGGCAGGGTCGGAGCTCCCCAGGACTTACTCCTACAGTGCAGGTACCAGTTTTGCACAGTTGTATGAGCCATTTTAAAAATATTTGAGATGAATCACAAATTAACAAATGAACTAGTCTCAATGAACAGGTCTCAAGCCTTCTCAAGCCACGGATAATTCCAAAGCCACGCCCCTCTCTGGGGAAGACATGCTTTTCTATTTGTTACCTTTCAGGCAGAGAAGAAAAATTAGAAGAAGTTCAACAACTAACATTCACTTCAGAGAATAAAAACGAGAAGCTACAGTAATTAATTTGTAGCACATTCACATATAATTTCTCTCCACTGAACAGAGTTAAGAATTCCTTTACTCCTTTGCAGTGTAGATGTTCCAAAATAATGCACATCACAGTTTTTCGCTTTGGGGATGGGTGTTATGGGTTGTGCTGCCATGAGCCTGATTCCACATGCCACCTGAATAAGCATCATTTCTTACAGACATATCCCATGTAACCATTGTGATGAAAAGAAAGTTGTTGGTTCATTGTGACCCAACTGTATGCACCTTATTCAATCTCTGCCTTGAATTTTGGCTTACAGTAGTCGGGATTTATTAGTTATATTGTTAATATAAATTTTGTAGTTTTTCATAGTAATTAGCGAGCAATTATAGTACATTTTTAGTTATTAGCATGTGATTATAGGATTTTCGTCTGTGACCTGATACAAATCTATTTTTTAAGAGCTAATTGTGCTCTGTTGGTAGAAGTTTTATATTAAGGTACAGCTTTCTGAGAAACTTAGGTTCCAATGAAATCAAAACATTTCTTCCAGTTTGGTTCTCCACACTTCTCTGTGGGGGTCAAAGGAAGCCTTTCAAAAGACTCTGAAGCACAGAATTTAGCCGGCCTCTGAATTATTCAGCTTGGCTGTTCTGTTCCGCCTAGAAGGTCTTTTCAATCTGGAGTCATATTCTAACAAATAGGAATTTTAATTAAAGTTTAATAATTTTTTTTCTTTGATTTTTGTTTTTGTTTTCTTTTAGAGAAACTGGCTTTGGCCGTGCCCAGTAAGATGCAGGGTTTTGTTTTCGTGTTTGTTTGTTTGTTCTTTTCTTTTTTGGAGACAGTCTCATTTTGTCCCCCTCCCCCAGTCCTGGGCTGGGCCATCCTGAGAGCTATGCAGAGCACAGAAGTGGGAGGGTGGAGATGTGAAGTGGTATGTGGGAAAAGGCAACTTCTGCTTTATCAGAGGTCAGGTAGCCATCCAGGGAGCCAGGAGTGTGAATTTGTGGGCCAAATAGGCCCAGGAAACCAGGGCACCCAGCAACCCGCCATTTTCCTCGCTGGGCTTCCCACCGCCCCCGGCAGTGTCCTGCCTCCAGAAGGATGCAAACCTGCCTTCTCCCTGTAGTCTGGAAAATGTGGGTCTTCCCTCCTTTAAAAATAACTCAAGTAAATGGAATTTCATCTTTGGATGTTTTTCTAGGCTGTTCCCATACTCCTGAATAGATACGAAAAGTAAATTTGATTGAAAGCCAAACCAAACCTCTCGAGAGCCCCCAACTTTAAAAACAAAACCCAAGGGCTGATGAGAGTCCAGGCCGTGAGTGAGAGCCAAGTCAGGAGAGCGAGCTCCCTCCCTGCTTCCTCCCCAGGGCCTGCACCACAGGAACCTGCCTGGGGAACCTGCCTGTGGCCTTGGCGGGAGCCTTCCACCCCCTCCGTCTGCAGCTCTGCTCCACACGCTTCCCCTCTGCTGCACGGGCTCTAGCTGTTCCATGTTCACAGGCAGCACAAGACCTGCTCTATTTCATGTAGAAATGCTGGAGCCACAGCTACTGAAAATTCCTTCTCATCTTCAACTTTGGCTAGAAAACATTTATGTGATAAAAAGCACAGTAGGCTATGAAGGTTAAGTAATTTAAAACGCTGTAAAATGCAAGTATTCTTTAATTTAACATTTAATATTTCTCAGGCATAAATTTTTCAGTAATAATTGAGCCACTGTGGGTTTTCGTTTATTAAGTGCATGTTTCAGTTTGGATCCTAGAAACTCACTGTTGAGACCAATGCCCCTGGGGAGAAACACTTCCCCTGCTGGTCCCAGGGGTCCTCCTGCTTCCCCCCAGGAAAGGTCTCGGTCCCAGTTCCAGCCCCAGACCCCAATCCCTACAAACTCTCTTTTAAGCTATTGCTGGGTTCTTCACTTTCCTTCCACACCACATGTCTTAAAAGAGGAGCCTACACTTTCTGCCTCACATTTGAAACTATTGCTCATGGCTCAACCCAGCATATTCAGTCTTTTATTAACATTTTAAATTGCCAAATCCATAGAGTAATCCCAGTTTTCACTACTTTTTCCTATTTCTTTCCTTCTTTAGAGTTCTCCTTGCCTAGAATGTCCCTCCCTCTCCCCTTCACCTAGAAGACATCTCACACCCTAGGACTTTGTTCCTCTATACCCACTTGGGTGAGCGTTTCCTGATCTTCGCAGGTAGAGTTGGCTGCTCCATCCATGGCATTGGTTTAGATTTAGACAATAGCACTTGGTCATGTTTCACTTAGTTTGTCAGTTTACATTCTGTCCATCCTTCTAAATGGTGAGCTGTTTTTATTTTTTAATTTTTTTTTGAGATAGAATCTTGCCCTGTCACCCTGGCTAGAGTGCAGTGGCATCATCATAGCTCACTGCAACCTCAAACTCTTGGGCACCAGTGATCCTCCTGTCTCAGCCTCCCAAGTAGCTAAGATTAGAGGTGTGTGCCACCATGCTTGGCTACTTTTCCCATTTTTTCTGTAGAGCCAGGGTCTTGCTCTTGTTTAGGTTGCTCTGGCACTCCTGACCTCAAGTGATCCTCTCTCGTTAGCCTCCTAAAATGCTGGGACTATAGCCATGAGCCACCCTTCCTAACCTAGAGGCCAAATTTTTAAATGGAGAATTTTTTTTAACTTTTGTATACCCAGTGCTTCCTATTGGGCACAGAATAGATGCTCAGCCAGTGTTGCGTAGTTGATGAAAACATTGCCATGTGTAGTTGGTGCATCTGGGTGGCACTTATGGTAAACGGACAGGAGTCTAGTTAACTGGGAAATCCAGCTGAGATTGTGTGTTTCCTCTTTCATGCTGAAAGAATCATTTTGATACTTTAATTTCTCATGTAAACATCATTTTATAATACCTTAGACATTTTGATAAAACCTAGATACTTCTAAGACATCATAGCCATCACAGAAACGTAATATATATACTAATAAGTCAGGGGAAATTTCTTCTTTTAAACTTAACTAGAAATTATTACTGTTTCCCTAAAGCAAACAAATGGGAAATAGTTTGAAGGCAAACTTAAAAAAAAAAAAAAGAGTAGCTAGATTTGGAAATGAAAACTTACAACTTATGTGGCTTTTAACCATTTTTTTTCCAATGCTTCTAGGAAGTCCGTTTATCTGGTTCCAGGACATTATTCTTTAATAAGCCTTTTCTGTTAGTTTCCCTGTTTTTGGCAATTTTATAGTCCTGAACGGTTAATCAGAGGGACTGTTAAAGTTTGGAATGGATGCCTGAAGACCCCACTGAGTGTCTGTTTTAATGAGAGGATAATGTTGTCGAATATAGAGATACTGGTTTAGATGAGATATCAGAATTAAAGAAAACACACACACATCCCCCGCTAAAACTGCTAACAGGCGTACAATGGTTAATACTCCAAATGCCGTATTTCCTGTCATCTATCTTTTTATTTCCACATTTACTGGGCCCTGGGTTGTTTTTCTCCTGGTTGGTGGGACCTTTCTGTATCCATAGCTGTTACATCATGCTTTTACCTCGAACATGTAACTTATACGTTTATTTGGTTTCATGTTTCTTTGCTTGGAACTTAATTATTTGCATTTAGTGATGAAACATGGGGTACTTCCGTTGTCTTATATGTTTTGGTGTTATTGGATTTGCTTAAAAATGACAAAAAATACCTGGACATACAGTCCAATAGTTTGGTGAGATGAGCAAAACCACACAGCTGGTGTTTTTCACCAACCTCCGGCATTTCCTAAAAGCTTCACTGTCCCTGCGTCTTTTAACAGAAACAAATTTATGTCTTTGCAATGTATCTAAGTGCCAAATTAGGGAAATTTAAAGTTTTTCTTCTTTGTTTACAAAACCTAAAACATGCCAAGTTTTTCCAAAATTAATTTACATGCTTTGAGACTGTAGAAGCCAAAATAAGGTGAAGCTAATCTGAAGAAAACTCTTTGAACAGGCGCCAGGAATTGGACCACCAGAGTTTCTCTGCTTTTGAAAAGACAAGTATTGAAATAGCCGAGTGCTTAATAAGAGAGAGTCTCATCACTGTTGAGTAATCCTGGGAGGCAGGTGCTGTAGCGGTTGCTCCATCTTTCAGGTGGGACAACCAGCTTGGTGAGGTTCTGTAGCTTTTCCGAGGTCACTGCTGATTCAAATGAGCTCACACCTAAAGTCCCCAGATGCTGTGTTCAGCATTACAAAGGTAAATAGTTAACAGAAGCAGCAGCTTCCCTCCTTAGAAGAACAAATTTAGACTGGGCCATGGTGGCTCACGCCTATAATCCTAGCACTCTGGGAGGCCGAGATGGGTGGATAGCCTGAACTCAGGAATTTGAGACCAGCCTGAGCAACAGCAAGACCCTGTTTCTAAAAACTAGCTGGTCATCGTGGAGGGCACCTGTAGTCCCAGCTACTTGGGAGGCTGAGGCAAGAGGATCGCTTTTGAGACCAAGAGTTTGAAGTTGCTGTGAGCTATGATACCATGGCACTCTACCAAGGGTGACAAAGTAAAACCCTGTCTCAGGGGGGAAAAAAAAAGATGAACAAATTTATCTTCCCGAGGAAATATATTTAGGAGAATTAAGTTTTTATTCTGAAATAACTTCAAAGTCCTCTAATAATGTCAGAATTAATAGAAAACAAGTAAAAGTAAACAGAAATAGCGGCATGAATCATTCAAATACCTAGGTCAGTACAAAAGTTTTAAGATACACAAAAATCAAGAAACGTCAAATCCACATGGGCAGAGACAAATGAAGCCCTCCCAGCCAATAAGCTGAGCAAGTTGAAACTTGCACAGGTCACAAAGGACACTGTCGACTGTGTCTCTTAAAAGTCAAATATTGGATCATAACACAGTCTGTGTCAGAACTTTGATAGTAGCCCATGTAGCAGTTAATGTAAAACTCATTCACAGCAAACTAGCATAGTCAACAAGCTACTTCCCACCCCCAGCTTCATCACACACATAGATGTCGGATAACTAGTTCTGTATATTTCACTGAGCCACCAGGGTCAACTGAGGAAGTTGAAAATGGAGACTAAACTTGATGCGTTCTGAGTTGCTGCCGAGTTGGGCTTGTGGTTCATAATCAGTGAAAGATAATCCACTTGAAGATGTTTTTACAGTCTTTGTAACATGTTTGTGTCCTGCACCACCAGTTACTAAAAAGTCATTTCTATTGTTTGAATCTATTTGGTCTGCAACTCTAAAGTAGAACTGTAAGTGTTTGAAAATCAATTCTGATACAGAGGGTTGTTAGAACTAGGATGGGTTTTTGAGAGAGACTGTGGAATGTCTTCTAGAACAGCAAAATTGTTTTTTTTTTGAGAATAAATCTGACTCTGTTGCCCAGGGTAGGGTGCCATGGAGTCAGTCTAGCTCACAGCAGCTTCAAACTCTTGGGCTCCAGCAAGTCTCCTGCATCAGCCTCCCTAGTAGCCGAGACTACAGGCATTCGCCATGACTCCCAGCTAGAACAGCCATTCTTAAGACTCTTACAAATATTGTATAAAGTACCTTCATTTGAGAGTTCAGTTTCTTTTATAAATTAGAATTAGTTTGACCAAGCATTATAGTTTCTAGAAATACATCTGGGGGTGGGGAAAGTTTAGAGAGCGTCATGTCAGAAGGACCCCTGTTTGTAGATCTGAGAGGATTGTGTCTAGTTAACCACTTTGGGCAGTAACTGCTAATCTTTTATGCCTGTGCCTCTTGTCCCCCCAACAAACCCCCAAAGAATGTCAGGTCATTAAGCAACAGCCTGAAGAGTGGAGAACCAGCACACTCGTGAGTAATTCACACAGTGTACATGTTATATACCAAAGCACAGTCCTGGTCTTCATTCAGAAAATTGTCAGAAAGTACCAGATACCTTTTGTCTGATTCACAAATTAAATTTGTGGACCAGACACAAAGTACTTAAAGTTAAATCTCCCTGAGCCTCATGGGCTAATGAGAAAAGTTAAGCCCGTGTGTGAAGTTCAGAGATATAAGCCATGATGCCCGTTTAGACTCACATGCATGTGTTTTTGTGTGTCTACACACAGAGCATGACATATTGTCAGTTTGAAATCAAGTTTGCTGCCCAAGACCAGCCTTCTTTAAAAAATGAAATAAAATAGAATAAAAATATTGGCATATATGAAACATAGTAATGGGTTACAATATAAAATGTTTTTCATACTCTAAGTTTATGGTCAATATAATTAGGAAGCTGTGAGATTGCCTGCGTAATTACTTCTTTGGGTACAGGAAGATGAATCAAACACAAATAAAACATTGAGTTTAGCCTAAAGAGAAAGTTCCAAAAGATTCCATCTTAAATGGCATCTGTGAGGAGATTATAAGAAGCCACAGAGAGTAAATAGTGATACTCTTATGAATAATTATCCCTTTAATAACATTGAAGAGTCACTCTATTCCAGTCACTTGCTATGTGTTCATAATTTCAGCCATCAGTATTCTGGGTTATGTATGGAGAGGTTCACATTTTCTAAATCACAAAAGTAAAAGGGCTCTTACTTCTTGCTAGGAAGAACTTCTTAGGTTCCAATCCCAGCATGACCCCTTATAAATTAACTGTGGGGGGAGGGGAGTACACCTCATGTGTCAGTTTCCTACCTTACAAAGTGAGAACAATGGAAAAAAGCTACTGATCAGAATTGTTTGAGGTAATGTTTGTGAAGTGTATATATAGAGATACTTGGTTCTCAAAAACTGGTCATTCTTATTATGATGATATTATTATTTCCCTTTGGCCAGGACCAAATGATGAAAACACACTTAGTACCTCTAAAAATAAACTCAAATGTCAACACACTTAGGGAAACTCAGGTTATATCTCTGACTTCATAAAGCATTAGAAAAAAATAATGAACTCCTTAGTTAATGAGTTCTTTTTGAGTCATTTAGGTTTTATGAAGCTGTTGCTTTGGTTTTGGAAACAGAAATAAACACGCAGAACCCACTTAGACTAGAGTTGATGTAGTTGACCTATTTCAAATCAGAGCAAATGCTCCCAGAATGACTCTGGTTTCCTGGGTTTGAGCTGATCGTGTGTGGCCTGGCAGACAGAAGGAAACTGATGTTTGAGGACAGGTAGGATGAGGTAAGTACTGGTCCCTTCCTTCACTGTGGGACTCACAGGGCTCTGTTCTCTGAGCTATGGTTTCTGTTTTATAGCTGAGAAAAGACAAGTTCACGGGGTTCATTTAACTCAATGAAGGTCACTGGGCTTGGTGAGAAGAGGACAGAAAATGAAACTCAGTTCCGTGTGTCTCCACCGCCAGTGTCCTTTCTCCTTACACCTTGGTTGCCACCCTGTAAATGGGCTTGTAGCATCATGACCCCAAATATATAAACTAGAACTGCCAGGTTATTAGCTTTTTCAAAAAGCCTCTTATTAGGCTGTGGTGTATGTGCACTGAATCGGCAATAGTGCCTAGAGCCCTTTTCAGCATTCCAGCTTCATTATTTCACTAGTCCAGACAGAATCCGCACCTTTATATTAATTATGCCACTCCTTTTAATCTCTGACAATATATACAAAAAATAATTAAAAGGGGTAGTTATAATTTACCCGGCATGTGAAGCTTAATTAAGGTGAAGGAATTAACATTTCCTTTGACAGCATTCCAGAATCACACTTAGAACTACAATCAGTTTGATGAAAACTCAGTCTGTAAAAGAGCGAATTTAAAAAGCCATTAACAGACCAGTGATTATATGCAAAAGATAAAAAACAAAAAAGATAACAAAAGGATTCACCTTCATACTTCCCATAACACTTAAAATAGAATTGAATCCCATAATATCTGTGCAGCGTGTAACTTGCCAGAAACAGTATAGAAAGCAGCGCGCACTCACACAGACTCAGCAGCCTTGTGCCGAGGCCCTGGAAAGGTTATCATCTCTCCCCAGCACCAATTGTTTCCTTAGAAAGGTTCGCTTTTGAGCTTTGCTTTCAATCTTTGTGTTGTTTGCACTATGTGGAGATATTATTTTGTTTGCTTCTCTCTGCTAAAGCATCCTAATCTTGCCCTTCTTTGTCAAGGAATTTACGGTGGTCTGAAATGTCCAGCCTCTCTGCCTCATCCAGCTTAAATTCCCTCAGTGCTTCTCTACAAGCTGCAATCATTGTGGGATGTACCATGAGCCCCATATCTACTGACAACTTACTATTTAATTTGCAAGATAAATTTGCAAGATAAATATAGGCAGTCGTTAGAAGGATGGCCTTTGGCATCAGACAGACCCGGATTCAAATCACAGGTTGGCTTGTAATCAGCGATGTGATTTTCCACAAGCTGCTTAACTTCTGTGCAGAAGGAGGCCACTGGTACCTACCTCACAGATGGGTTGCAAGGATTAGCTGAGGTAACATCGGCCAGAGGATGGGCATTGGCTTGGCACAGACTTGTAAGCGCTCAGCTTGTGGCAGTTTTTATCCCAAGAGCATTTGCAATTTTAATTCCAAGAGACAACAATGCTTTTATCCAAAGGACTGAGTGTTTCAGGATGGGATTCCAGGCGTGAAGACGGCAGACATCTGGGGGCAGGTGGGGCTTCAGAGTCACTGTGTGGTAACTGCCTGTCCTCCCGGTGTGGTGTTTGGTCCTCCCAAGAAGGGAAGTCTTTTGGGGAGAACCGTTGCATGGACTTCCTTTATAGTTGACATAGGACCTCAATAACAGATGTTATGCTTTCTAAGACTGGATGGGGATGACCCAAATGCACCCAAGGAATCCAATAATTAAATCACCCTCTTAAATTATTTTGGCATTTCCATTTGTTGTAGAATAGTGTTACTCAAAGTGTGATTCCCCAGACCAGCAGCATCAACTCCACTTTGGAAATGCAAATTATTGGCCACACTTTAGATCTGTGTAACCAGAATCTCTGAGAATGGGCCCCCAAATCTTCTACATTTTACCAAAGCTTTCTGGGAGATTCTGATGCTCCCCACCAATTGGAGAAGCCTGTTGCAGATCAGCCTCACAGGCGTGAGAGTTATGGGAATCTGGAAACACTCCTACTTTGGCCGAGCTCCTAACATGCAGCCTCGGAGAGCACCCTGGAAATTTTGGCTCTGTCACTAGCAACATGACATTAAGAATGAGATCAACTTCATTCTTGTTTCATTAGATAGACTCCCATTTTTTTTTTCTCCCCATGGTTTCATTCCTTTTGATGCTTCAAGCTAGTTGTATCCCTTAGGATTGTTCCTTGTGTGTAAATTATCAAGATTAATAAGAGCTAGTATCTTAACTCAGGTCAGTTGGCATAACTTTTTTGAAAACTTGTTTCAGCCATTAACTTTGTTGCATCATGCCTGTTTGGGGAAATATTTAAACCATTTTCCTATTTATTTACCTGTTCTCACCAAGTGTTTTACAAGCCAGTTTTTATGCAGTTTTTATGTTGCCTCATCATCTTTTGTAGAAAAAAAAATTCTGTTCAAAATTTAATATGTTCATAGGCCGGGTACGGTGGGTGGCTCACTTCTATAATCCTAGCACTCTGGGAGGCCAAGATGGGTAGATTACCTGAGCTCACAATTCCAAGACCAGCTTGAGCAAGAGCAAGACCCCCATCTGTTCTAAAAAAAAAAAGAAAGAAAGAAAACAACGTAGGCAAGAGGCTGGCTTGAACACAAGAGTTGGAAGTTGCTGTGAGCTATGATGATCCCATGGCACTCTACCCAGGGTGACAGCTTGAGACTCTGTCTCCAAAAAAAAAAGTGACTATGTTCACAATTATTTGTTTTATACTTTAAAAGTGGGAGCATTATTTTTTTGCTCTGGTAACTAGCATGCAAAAAAAAAAAAAAAGCCATCACTCTAATCCCATGTTTTCCAGTCACAGAAGGGAATCCCACATGCAGGAGGTTGAATGAGAATGCTTGAAAATGGTGTGTCTATGTCCCAGCTCCCAGAACTTATTATTATGATCTTATTTCAGGAAAAGGTCTTTGCAGATTAATTAAGTAATTAGGTTATGGATCTCAAGATGAGATCCTCCCATCTTAAGGTAGGCCTCAATAACAAGTGCTTAGAAGGGAAAAGAAGGGGAAATCAGACACAGCCACAGAAGACAGTACCATGTGAGGGCACAGACGGAGGGTGAATGATACAGCTGCAAGCTCAAAGTGCCCAGGATCCTGGCAACTGCCAGGTGCAGGGAAAGAAGCATGGCCCCCCACAGAGCCTTGGAAGGAATCCACCCTGCTGACACCTTGATTTTATTTTATTTATTTATCTTAATTTTTATTAAATCATAATTGTGCACATTAGTGTAATCATGGGCACAATGTGCCCACTTCATATACAATCTGAAATATTTTCATCGAACTGTTTAACATAGCCTTCATGGCATTTTCATAATCACTATACGTAGACATTGGTATTCTACATTTATAGTAAGTTTCACCTGTACCCTTCTAAGATGCACCGTAGGTGTGATCCCACCAGTCGCCCTCTTTCCACCCATCCTCCCCTCTCCCCTCCCCTCCCTTGCCCTTTTGACACCTTGATTTTAGAACTTCTGGCCTCCAGAACTGTGAGATAACACATTCCTGTTGTGGGAAGCCGCTAAGTTTGTGGTGATTTGTTATGGCAGCTTAACACCAGGCTGCCGAGTTTCTATTCCTATTATGGGTCATAAACCCTGAAGCATCAGAGGACATTAGCCCAGCTTTCAGAAAGCAGGAGACACACCCCTTAGCATGTTATGCAGTGGACACTCATGCATGTGGACAAAGCATCAATGTGCACCAGCCGTTTAGTCTTTTAGAAAACTTAGACAGTGCCCAAGTGGGAGCAAGGCTATTTTACCATCTGTAAGACTGAGAACAGAGTATTGATGAAACTAGAGAGGAGTGCATAATATTAATCTCTTAGTTTTAGTTTCTGTTTAGAATGTCTATGGATCCATTCATTCATTCAACAAATTTATGGAGTACAACTTATATGTATGATGTTAAACGTGGGGAAAGCAGCACTATTAAGATAAGTTCCTTCAACAGGGTGCCCATACCTCAATGGTTAGAGTGTCAGCCCCATGCACTGAGGGTGGTGGGTTTGAACCCAGCCCGGGCCTGCTAAACACACACACACACACACAGAGATCAATTCCTTGGCCTCCTATGGCATATACAGCTGATGAGAAATGCTGGTGATAAATAGTAAACAAATAAATAAATAAATAAAAACACTTGTACATGCTAAGAAAGAAATTTAAAAGGTAATGGAACCACCTAATAAAAAGTCATCTCACCAATCCTTTTTGTTTGGGGCATAAGAAAACAAAAGGATTTATCTCGTTCTTTTGTTTATTTATCTACTTATTCATATTCCATCTCTTGGACTGAAAGAGCCACACAGTCAGGGACCCAGTCTTGTTTTCTACTCTGTTTCAAGCATGAGGACCCTGCCTGGCACACAGAGGGCACACACTAAATATTTCTTCAGTATGTGCTGCAATGAACATACAAGTATAGGCGTCCTTTTGATATACATTTGTCTTCCAAATATTTTTCCTTTTATTGAGCTGATACATCTTTTAGGGGAGAAATTTTTCATGTGGAGAAGCTATAGAAAAAGTAAACCTCATTAGTAGTCATTCATGAGATCTAGTCGAAAATGCTTGCCCAACCAACTTTGGTTTGTCTTTATTTCTAGATATGAAAATTGCTTTCTTATTTGCAATTGAACTGATAACTTTTTTAAAAAATGTGTATTGAAAACTTCAAAATTGGGAGATTACTTTAAGAAAAGAATTATTAAGGACCAAGGAATTTGATTTCTTTAAATCTAGTGGTCTATATTTCTCTTCAGAATTTTAAGAGCTTGGCCGGACTGCTGAAAGCACAGGTTTGCATTTAAAATCATCCCCAATATTGTCATAAAACATTGTTCTAAATTTGTAGGATGTAAAATTGTTTTCCTTTGCTTTTTGTTGCCTCTTAGCTTTAAGTATTCCTTTTATAATCAGTAAGAAAATTGACTACCCTAAGAGAAAAATGGGTAAAGGACAGAATAGGAAGCTATTGCAATAAATAAGTAAATTTTAAAAACAAAGAGAAAAAGTACAAAAGAATTCAAAGAGCCAAAACAAAATGAAAGACTGCTCAGCCCCTTTAGCAATCAAGGAATTGAAAATTGAAGTAAGACGGGTCGTGTTTTGCATATTAATTTGAAAAGAAACAGTTTGAGGAAACAAGAACTCATACACTGTTATCTTGGACAAAAATTATTTCACCATTTCTAGGCGCACTTTGACAAAATTAAAAGCTTAAAAATACATTTTCCTCTGACCTAATTTCACTTCTGAGAATATATCTTAATGAAATATAATTAAGCGTACATGAATTTTTAGCTGTATAGATAATTAAATAAAATGTTATTTGAGGTAGCAAAGTGTTGGACATCATCTGAATGACTGCCAAGAGCAAAGCTAAGTTATGGCATCTGGGTAATCCAGTATAGTGGTATTTGGTCATTAAAAGTAATTTCATGCCAGTTTATTGACATGGAAAGACACTGAAGATATATTAAGCTAAAACAATAATTATTATGACATTGTATAAAAAGATTTGTATAATTTTGAGTAAAAGAGATAGGAAAGATAACGTGTACCATCGACCTGTGTATAGTTGGTTATTTGTGAATCAGTAGATAGTGGTTGTTTTTAAATACTTTTTTTATTTTTAATGACTTCCCTGTGGAGAATACACATGGTTTTATATTAGAGTGTGTGAGCCTTATTTAAAATGTAAAGATATATAGTTTTCATTTAAAATGTCCCTGGAGAAAACCACAGAAGCATGTATAGAGGGTGTGAGTAAGCAGACTGCGTAAGGGGACAGTTGGTTAGCTACACTGTTTAGGAAGAGATGCTTGGACTCACAAGTGTTGAAGAGATACACGTATAATGTCAATTTATACCCATTAGAGTGGGAAAAGAGTAGAAATTTGGTGGGGGAAAAGGAAAATCAAATTCTAGTGAGAGACTAGACTGGCATACTCATTCTGGAGGGCCATTCCAGAGAGCACGTT